>APFE031521817.1:423-56955 GCA_000404065.3 Pinus taeda | reverse complement strand
GGTTTATGTCTGAACAAGGTTATACTAGATGTCACTTTGATCATTGTGTTTATCTCAAAAGGCAAAATGATGGAAGCTATATTATATTGTTATTGTATGTAGATGACATGCTTGTTGCAAGTTCTAACATGCAGGAAATAAATGCGATCAAAATAAAATTGGCAAACTCATTTGCAATGAAGGATTTTGGTGCTGCAAAATAAATCCTTGGTATGAGAATAACTAGAGACAAGAAGAATCACAAATTAACATTGTCTCAAAGTGAGTACATAGAAAAGGTGTTGAAAAGGTTTAATATGTAGAATGCAAAACCAGTTAATATACCTTTGGCTAGCCATTCAAATTAAGTAAGGAGGAGTGTCCCAAGACTTAGGAGGAAATGTCTCATATGTCTAAAGTTCCATATGCATCAGCAGTTGGAAGCTTAATGTATGCAATGGTCTGCACAAGAACTGATATTGCACATGTAGTGGGAGTTGTAAGCAGGTACATGAACAATCTAGGAAAAGAAAATTGGATGGTGATGAAGTGGATTCTCAGGTATTTTACAGGTACCACATATCAAGCATTATGCTTTGATGGTTCAAACATTGCTCTACAGGGATATGTTGATGCAGATATGGTGGGTGATAGAGATAACAGGAGAAGCACAACATGGTATGTGTTTACTGTAGGTGGAACAAATGTTAGTTGGGTCTCAAAACTGCAAAGTGTTGTTGCACTCTCAACAACAGAAGCAGAGCATGTTGCTGCTATAAAGGCTAGTAAAGAAATGGTTTGGTTACAAAGGTTTCTGGATGAATTGGGTAAGAAGCAGGAGTTGGGCAAGTTATACAGTGATAGCTAGAGTGCCATACATCTTGCAAAGAACTCTGCATTTCATTCCGATACTAAACATATATAGCTCAAGTACCATTTCATACGGTCAGTGTTGGAAGATGGGCACTTGAAGCTGGAAAAGATACACACTAGCCAGAATCCTCCAGACATGTTAAGAAAAGTTGTAACCAAGGAGAAAATGAGAATTTGCTCAGTTTCAATTAATCTTCAAGTATGATGAAGAAGATGAGAAAGAGCTAGGTCCAAAGTGGAGTCATTTTCTAGCAAATGAAGCAGCGGTGGAGTTGCTATAATCAGTCTCCAAGTGGGAGTTTGTTAGGTGTGGAGTGTGATTATCTTTTGTATTCAAAGGTATCGCCGCATTGGAACCTAGTTTGTAATGGGGCAACAATGCTTCCTATAAAATATTCACTGTAGGGTGGGTCCAGAGGGGGCGACTGCGACCTTTAGGAGCCCCCCCTGGTGGGGGGATCGGGTGCAACGCCCCTGAAGCTAAGAATAGATGTAAAATTTCCTTGTAAAATGTTGTAATTTCATAATCAATATGGGTCGTTCATTAGGCAGAGATCTAACGGTAGAAGTTATGTTTAATTTAGGGTCTTTTTCCCTAGAAGGCAACACCTCACTATATATGAGGGAATTGTATTTCGTTTATGTATATCTGTATTCTGAGTGACGAAGATAGAGGAGATTGAGAGAAAAGAAGGAATTACAACGGATCTGTTGTAGGTTGTATCTCTTCAGTTTGCTGGATAATATAAAAAGAAGGACTGGTTGTTTCTCCATGGATGTAGCCCAAACTGGGTGAACCACGTATATCTGTGTCTCTCTTGTTTTATGCGTTTTCTGTGTTTATATTTCTGCAATATTTTATGTGTTCTATTGCTCTGTAATATATAATTCTCTAACACGATTGCATTGGGATTCCTAAAGACATTCACAAGTACAGTTTGTGAGATAACCGACATGTTACCTTCAGCAGAGATTTGTGTTGGAGCTAAAGGGTTTCAAACTATATAAACATCATTAGTAGACAGATTGGACAAACTAGATTCAACTTCACACAATGGAGGGAGAAAATATGAAAGATGATGTAAATCATCCCATGGTCGATCCACACCCATCATTGCTTCCAAAATTTCTTCTTCAGATGGTAAGAATGTATCCAAGCAATCCAGAACTAAAGTAGAATCAAGGGTCCAAGTTGGAGCCACATCACCATCTAACTCCTCTAGTGAAAAAGGAGTGGGATGGTTGTTTGTAGAGTTAAAGATACATTGATAAGTGAGTTCTACTGCACACATGGGAAATGTCATTCCACCTACCTGCCCTCCATCTAATGTGGTTGTAGATGAAGGTAAGGGCCAAGGGTTCAAAAAATAACGAGTTCGAAAGAACTCTTTCCAAGAAGGTCCCTAAGAGGATGAAATCACATTAATTCTAGTTGTAGGAGCAGGGAGGTTGAATATACCCATTAACGAAGAGTACATCCCAACTCCTAAATTCTCAGTAGGTTGACGGGGATTGTCCACTAATGGAATGGTAGAATCTAAAGTTGCATGAGAGTCACTTGGGGAATAATCTAATTGATCAACTCTAACAATCCTCTCCTCATGAGGAAAACAGAGGATGCAGAATAATGATGAAACTATGGCATCCATCTTGTAAATCCAATTCCTACCTAAGAGGAGGTTATAATCTAGGTTCACATCGATGATTTCTACTTCAATATTCACTACCTTTCCCCCAACACAGATAGGAAAGGCCGGGATAATATCGTGCAGCCTATGAGAATGTCCATCAAATGCTGCAAAAAGAGTCGGTGAAGGAACAACTGAAGGTGATCCAATGGCCTTCCAACATGACATAGACATCACGCATGTGGAAGCTCCCTCATCTATAAAAATCTGAAAAATATTGGTTTTTCGGTATGTGGACTTTATCTGGAAAGCCATATGGTGAGGAAGTCTCTTTTTGACATTCAACATATCAAAAGTGTGCACTAAATAATTCTTTCAGTCTACTGCGTCGATTTCCAAAAGCAAATCACTTCTCTGAGCAGAGCATGACTAGAGTACCTCCAATGCTGACATAGCACAAGGAATTTGAGCCAGATCTTCTACAAACAAGTAGTTATGGGCTGCCCTAGCATTAGGGTTAATAGTTGAGCGCTTTGCAGAGCCTTTAAGTATTTGAGGTATAGACTCAACAGAGGGCCACTCAATATGAAGTGGTTTTGTGGCTTTGGGAGTAGATTTAGCCTTAGATGTTTCCGATTCACCATAATTGCATGCTCATGTAGCGACGTCGATATGAGAGCTCATCATATAAACATTTGACGAATTTTTCCCTTCTTGGTTGCCCCCAGCGGAGGTACCAACATTAGAATCCGCGCCAACAAGTAATTGTTGCCCTTGGAGAAAAGGGTTAGTCAGAACAGCTTGGGAGCTAGAGGACCCTTGCTGTACTAATAAGCATTGAGCATCTTGCATCTTAGGGCAGAGGTGAGTCAAATGATCTCCATTACATAACTTTCATGGAAATTTTACCTTTTCTTGGACTCTTTCCTACCCTCTCCGACATCATTGCTAGGTTTTTTGCATTGCCTTTTCCTTCCTGGTTCTTCTTCTTACCTCGTTCCTTCCTCTTCCCATCAGATTATTGATTTCCTTTGGGGTTAGTGGTTTGGATGGCGTTTATAGAGGTAGGTTAGGAAGGTGTAGGTACAGACAGTGTTTTCGGAGTAGAAGAAGTAGTTTGTAGAGACAACTGTTGTAATTGATTCAATAGGTTCACCGTATTAACATCAATCGATCCGACTATACCATCAACATGGGGACCTGGTTTCGATTTGGCTAAATTGACCTTAGATCTAGGAGCATTAGGTATAATTTTCTGAAGAACCCCAGACTGAGAATATATTAGTTCCAATTGATGGCCTCTGAAAATGGCCTGCTCTTCCATATAAACACCGAAGAGAGACACATCCTTTGAGATCTCAGGTTGTAATGATTTGAGAAACCATTCAAGAAGGAACTCTGGCAGGATTTCAACTTTGATAAGCCTTTTCCTCCTCCTCCATTCTTGGATATGATCCAAAATGTGAGTTGTGGTGTCTTACTGAAAGTTAGCCAGAAGTTCAGTTCTGACTTCATATCAGACAAGCAATTGAAAATGGTTCAAAAACACATTGGCCAAATCACAAAAAGAAGTATAGGTGCCCCCTGGGAACTCTATATACCATTTGGCCGCATTTCCATTAGGGTGTGCTAAAATAACCTCAACCTGATCAAATCATCTATCAGGGAGTTGGATGAGCACCATAAGTGAAATGTGGTTACGTGGTCTCTCGGATCTTCACCACTCTTCCCTTCTAATTTTGGGATATTCGAGGGAAGTTTAGTTGGGACCGAAGGCCAAGCCAAATTGTACCGAATTAGATCATTTGTCAATTTAGTTAAGTATGGCAAGTTCAGCATGGCCAGAAAAGGGAGTCGTGGCAGACCTTGGGAATTCCATCCAGTGCGGGCAGGGTTCCTAAAGGTTTGAAAAGAATGACCTAGATTTTGAAAAACACTAGGTTGCCTGAAGTAACTCATAGAGTCTACTGAACCAAAAGGTGCTCCTTGTGGTCCAACAAAATTCAGAGTTTGACCAACTCCTGCCGAAAATCCTCCGTAACCAGTGAAGTTACCCCCTAACAAAGTGTTAAAAGGAGCTAATAGCCCCTGATAAGGATTCCATGCATTAGCAAAGGGAGGAAAATTCTAAAATGAATTAACTTAAGAATACAACACATTCGCTTGTTGGCTAGAATAAAATGGATTCCTATCTCCTATCCCAATAAACGCAGGGTTTGTCTAACTCTGGAATGGGTTATCACCTTGACCTGCAAAGGAAAAAGGCATTGACCCTACTGTTGGATTGGAGGGTGGTATATGACCAGTTCCAAATGAGAAACCCTGAAAAGAAGATGATCCATGGTAAGTTCAAAGGAACTGAAGGAATCCCGTGAGACGACATTCAATAAGGGATAAATCCAAAGCCAGATGCAGTAGCCTAGGAAATTCCACTCATTGATTGAATGGAAGTAGACCCAAATATAGTCGTGCTGGGAGTAATAGAAGGGATGGAAATAGTTCCTCCTCATTGTACAAATATGGGAGTCTGCACAATCTCAACACCCATCGTAGATGCCATGCTGCTAGCAGTGGTCATCGAAGGAATAGATGGGTGTAAACTTGGGCTCGAAGGCCTATGAGTTGGGGTTTCGACGTATAATAGAACATCTGGATGATTAGGAGGAAGAGGAGAATTCAGAGTCGCAACCGACTTTGAAAGCTCTTCAACTTCGATATTATCTTTCGACTGGAAAAGTACTTGAGAAAGAACTGGTGTGTTCCTCTCTAACTCTCTACTGGTGCCGCGTCTATCTTGTGAATTAATGATCCCAAGCAGAGGATCAATATCCAATGCGCCTGCTTCCACTGGTTGAAAAACACTGGCATAATTTCTCCTACTCCTTCTAGGAGAAGGCTAAGGACTCGTAGGTGATAGCCCACGAAGTCTCCTAGACCGTCGAGATGGTTGATCAACCATTTTGAATTATTTAAAAGATCTACTTAAAGACTCAAAAAATTATAAAGCTAGGTTGACAAGGAGCAAAGAACACTCACTAAAAATTCCATAAAGATATCAGCAATAAAAAAACTCTCGAGTATTTCTACTTCAAGTGATTAGGACCGGACACCAAAATACAAGAAAATTAATAACAAGGGCCTTCCGAAAATAGACTGGGGTAATTATGCCCTAGGCCTACTAGCGAAGGTATCAGAGCTAGTTACGCTGACCTCCAGACAACAACCTTTGCTGGTGAAAGCACCCAAGCTTCACAAGGGTACCCTCCAGAAGTACTGCTAAACGTGATACAATGTTAGCCTCAGGTGCCACAGGATTCCCCTCTGCAGCCACTTGTGTGATCCCTAGGATAGGCAACTATGGTCACCAACTTGTATCAGAAGCCGGTCGGAACAGTCGTGAGTTGGGATACGACAAGTAAGAAAGTGGGGTATCTCTCATCCTTATCTTCACTATCCCTCATGCTTTACTCCCAGTTACAGAGCTTTCCTGGTCTCCTTAACGCTATTAGATTTCGCTCATTAATTAGACTTTTATGTTTGTAATTTTGAGTGGCCATGGAGAGTTAACCCTCCTCTCACCTAATCCAAGGCCCTAATAAACCTAAACTTATTGGTGTATTCTGATGACAACATAAAAGTTCTAGTTTATTTTAATTAATCGCTTGATTTTAATGGTTGTTCTTTAAGTCAAGGGTAAATATGGGAGTGAAACCAATGATGTTTGTATGACGCAACATAAATCAATGAAAAAATAACTACATGAATGCAGTCAAATTTTCTTTGATGAAAAGAGATCTCTATACGGATTCTATGAAACTTCTACAAAGCAAAGTACTTTTTCTCTTCTTTTCTTGAAACGCACTTCACACACCCAAAAACTAAAAGACTATGAATGCTTTAACAATGAAAACTACCCTAATGCAAGATATAATGGAGATGCAATATCCTAAATAACAATCAAAAAGCAAAAGCAATTGTTTATAACTAACAATGAGCCAACTTAAGTACTGAAGAGGATACAAATTTTTAACACAAAATTCTCTCCAAACAAGAAGGACAAATTGTAAAAGATCGCAATTCACTTTCAACAAAAAAAAGAAACCATAAACCAAACTTGGCAAAAGAAAAACAAAAACAAAGTTTTTTGAGATCTTTTCTTTTTAAAGAAGCAACCAAAAGAACTTTTTGAAATCACGAAAATGCTGTTAAAACTCAAACAATCGAAACAAGAGCACAAGGAGTCTTTGCAAGTTACAAACTCGAAAATGAACAAAAATTGAGCAAAAAGACTTCAACTTGTACGAAACGACCCAAATAGTAGTAAAGAGTATGACAAGTTGACCAAGAATATAGGAAAGAAATACTTCCAAAATTGTCAAAAAGACTTTCAAAAAGCAAGAAAAGCTATGAGGCCACATAAAAAAGGAGAGAAAAGAAAGTAGATTTGAAATCTGGGCTTGACACTGAAATTGAAAACAATCTCGTGTTCTAGAGGACCAGAACAATCAAGAACTTCAGGACGAAGTCTTGTGTGCCAAAACACAAATTACAAACTTGCTAAAGAAGCAAACCTAGGCCAAATATTTTCAATGAGCAAGAGACTTCGAAACAGTAAGCTTGCAAAATAATTAAATTCTTCTGACAGCAATTGACCACATAGAGATTGAAAAGACTAGGCAAGAAATATATCTGGGCTGAAAGATTTGAAAAAACAATGCAAAATTTTGCATATGCGACTGTGTGCAAACATAGAGGCATGCACACATGATCCTGACACAGGAAACTCGTGTATATACAAGTTCACTTTATAGAAATAAGCGTGTATATGTGAGTGTAAACAAAGTAAAGAGCATATATGAAGCTTTGCAAGAAAAAATAAAAAACAAAGTCTGATCCAAAAGATCAGATTTGAGGCCTAGGACTCTAGTAGACCAAATA
This sequence comes from Pinus taeda, assembly GCA_000404065.3. Lineage (NCBI taxonomy): Eukaryota > Viridiplantae > Streptophyta > Pinopsida > Pinales > Pinaceae > Pinus > Pinus taeda. The sequence goes on along the minus strand of APFE031521817.1, from coordinate 49,537 downwards.
AGACTGTAACCGTAAGCAAACCAAAGACTGAGCCCTGATTGAGAATGAAAAACCCAAACCAGGAATAACAAGATTGTTATACCCAGTGGAGTCACCAATTCTGTTTCGAGGGAAAGCACCCTAGGGCTTTGGGTTAGAACCCCAACAGAGCAGAAGAAAACTACAACAAGAAATACTCAAACAGCTCAGGCAAGATGCTTATATTATCAAACTATGTAAGAGTGACCGTACCCATATTTCCTTCATTCGAGTAGGTCCCTCAAGGTTCAGACCCTCTACAACTCTCGATGTTCTTCAAACCTGAAATACATTCAATTCGAACATAACAGTATAAAAGTAAAGCATATTCACGAAATTGACTTTATATCATATAAAAAATGATTGATCATACATCAAAACGAAATTCATATATGAATTAAAACATAATTTGATGCATAGACATAGTTAATTTCGGAAACAAGACAACATTTCTTTTATTGCAGTAAGTTATAAATAACATGGAGAGACTTCATCTGAGTCTTTCTATGGCTCCAAGCAGAACTGTCCTCCAGATTCGTCGTATCCTAGCCTTCAACAATCTTCTTCCATCACCAACACCATGATATCTCAAGCAAAAGGAAGGATATCTATAATCAAGGAAACAAGGGTTTCCTGGAGCTTAGGGAAGTGCATGAGGCACAGGGATTCATCAAACTTAGTTAGGGATAATCTTAGTATAATAACTCTATCTCTTCTCCCCTTTAAGGCCTTCCCATAGAGGTCTATTTATACCTCTCCCAATTAGTTTTTTAGTTGGGAAATAGTTGGGCCATGGGCAATAGGAGGTAATCAACAGGTAAAACCCGTGAACTCCGCCCAAAATTAAGAAAATTTAATTTTTTAAATTGTTTTAATACATATACGCGGGTTGGGTATTGACTGACCCGCCTGTACACGCTTTTAGTTTAGGGCAAAGTAGTGTACAGGGAATAAGACATTGTTTTTTTATATATTTGGACCATGTCTGGAAGGAGGGGTTGCCCTAGGCCATAAACAAAGCATCATATATACCAAGAGTGGTAAATGGTGTTATAACACCCTTCAAGATGTGGAATCTGATTAAAAAATTCTTGAAATGATGTTGCATTTGCGAATCTATCCAAGCGATTAAGTTGCCACTCAACAACATTGTCAGCTTTGGATGATTCAAGAAAGATTACATCTCTAGATACAACAAACTTTTTAATGACTTCATCATAGAGACGGCATGCTTTGGAGGTGTTTGAATACCCCAAGAATATACACTTACGACTCCTTGCACCAAGTTTGTTTCTATGTACCTATGGTATCAAGGCATAACATGTGGAACCAAAGACCTTGAGATGCTTTACTGAAGGAATGTGCCCATACCACTTTTCATAAGGAGTCTTGTTTCTAATAGCATTAGATGGAAATTATACAACACATAGAACTGCATCAGCCCAAAACATTAATTTTACATTCTTGAAAAGCATCATGGAGCGCACCATATTTAAGATTTTCATATTCATTCTTTCAGCTACTCCATTCTGTTGGGGATTATAAGGCACAATTGTTTGATGTTTGATCTAATGTTGGTGAAGATAGTTTTCGAATTCATTTGAAGTGTATTCTTTTCCATTATCAGTGCAAATAGAGCCAATATGAGATTGTGCATCATTTTCAATCCATGAATGAAAGTTCTTGAATGTTTGAAAAGCATCATATTTGTTCTTCAAGAAATAAACCCAACACATTTTGGTGTAGTCATCAATAAATGCCATCATATATTTATTTCCATTTGCAGAAGGAATAGGCATTGGACCACATAAATCTGAATAAATGAGTTCAATTTTTCTATGTGCTCTGGAATGTGAATCATGAAAAGACTGTTTGCTATGCTTTCCTAGAATGCAAGCATCACATTGCTTAAGTTTCCTAGGAATTGTAGGCAAACCAGTAACACCACTTTTCTTCAAAAAACGGAGGATGTCATAGTTCAAGTGTGCAAATCTAGCATGCCATAATAAACTTGATGGAAATGTACCTTCTTCATAATGAGTATTGTATGAGAAATTTTGTGCACGAGTAGAGGTACCTTGCAGCTTGAGAAGCCTTTCTTCTTCTATCCCTGTCATGACAAGTGAGTGATATGATGCTTTTCTCACCTCAACCTTGCCATCAAACATATGAATGGAGTGTCCTTGCTGGTGGATGTGGACCAAGGACAACAAGTTTCTCCTCAGTTGTGGGAGATATAAAACATGATGTAGATGAAAGTCTGGAAGACGAGGCAATTTAATCCTGATTGTGCCAAGCACTGATGGCTTGAGTTTTGATTTGCCTACAAAGTATACTACTTCATCAATATTGTCAATTAATTCTTCAAAAAAAATTCTTCTAGAGGTCATGTGGAAAGTTGCTCCTGAATCAAGCAACCAATCATTTTTTCAAGAAGCAAGTGAAGCATTAAATAAGTCTTCATTTACTTGAATATTACAGTGTGCCACAACATAGTGAGCGGATTCAGGTGATTTACCTTTCTCTTTGTCATTAGTTTTACCTTTGGGTTGGTTTCTTTCCTGCTCAATTCTATCCAAAGGCAATTTGCATGTGGATGCATAATGTGATCCATATCTTTTGCAACATATGCAATGAAAATTTGGCTTTTCTCCTTGAGAGTGTCCGCCCTCCGTACCTCTGAAATTTCTTCTTCCTCTTCCTATTAGATCACCTCTTCCTCTGGAAGAATCTTGAGCAAGACACACAGTCTCTTCAAAAGACTGAGGAGTTGTCTTCTTCCCAAAAGCTTTCTCTCTTTCAACAATTTTTTTCACAAGGGAGTCAAAGCTAATTTCTTTGAGGTTTCCATTTGCTTGCAATGAGTCAAGATAATTTGAGTAAGTGGGATAAAGTGCCTTGACAAAAGCTATCAGAGGAATGTCTAGTTCAACATTAGTGACTTTGATATAATGCATAATAGCTTTTACTTCTGATGCAAGAGAAAGAGGATCATCATTTTCTAATTCAAGGTTGAACAATTTAATAATGAGTTGAACAACTTCAAGTGCAGAGTGTGAGTCATAGAGTTCCTTCAATTTTTGTAAGGGTTCGAAATCATTTAAAAATGGTGAAATGTGGTGAATCACCTCTTCATTTGTTGATGTTGCAATCAAGGCATAAGCCTTGTTGTTTTTATTTCCCAAATGGCGAATTCCTTGTCTGAGGTAGGTTGTTTTGGTTCTTTATCTCTGTCTCCAACACACTCCTTTCCACAGCTCATTAAAAATGAGAGTGTGTTTGATTTTCCGTGACCATTCTAGATAGTTCTCCTTGCCGGTGAGAACCACTCCCACAATAAATATCAATAAATGAATTTTTAAAAGAAAACCGTGCACTGTAAAAAAAAATATACTTCTACTGCAAATATATACAAATATTTCACTTCTGATGTTAAAGAAAAACACCGCACTGTAATAGCAATATTCTGAAAAAAAGTGCAATTCTAGTCAAGAATGAATTTCTAGTAAAAAATGCAGTATGGAGGGAGCAACGTACTAGAGGGAGAAACGACAATGTGGGAGGAGTGACAGTGTGGGAGGAAGAGCAACAAAATCTACCTCTATTAAGTTTTGCATCGATATTTGATTAGGTTTTAATAACATCTTCGGAATATAATGGCGAGCATGCCAATGATTTTTGCTCAGACAATTGCATTGACTGAGAAAAAGATGGATATAGCAGTAGATGAAGTAACAAAGACAAGGAAGCCTGGAATGAGCAGCGTACATGGAGAAGCTACTATTCAACATTAGAAATTTGTTGGAGGAGGCTAGAGATAATAGTGTATACACCGAGTCACATTTGAAATGTTGCAAGAATGCTTCTATGGGCTAGATAATGCACCAAGACTGCCGACGGCTTCATAAAATAGTGAGCTTCAAAGTATGGGAGCTACAAGGGGAGGTACACCAAGATTTACACCAAGCGTTACACCAATTATCACGTAGAGAGTAGAGAACTGAAGAATATGGTAGACTGCAGGACAAATTTATGAAAAATGGCAAAAGAGAGTTACAATGGAAGACTGCAAGACACATTTCTAAAAAATGGCAAAAGGGAGTTACAATGGCAGACTGAAATGCCAAAAATGGAGTTGGCTCTGATACCATGTCAGGCGAGGAGGTAACTACTCAAATGAGATTATGTATATTCATTTAGGCTCTTCATAGTATATGCGTGAGGGAGTGACTGTTGAGTTTCATCTCCCGCTGACTCTCCATTTTCTCTTATTATTTATTTACACTATTTATAATTGTTCATCCAATCCCTATGATTAGGTGTCAACAGATTCCACAAGGAAAACAAGTGCAAGCATATATCTATATAATCCAAGCAATATTTCATTAAAGCTCATAAAGATAAATTAATTCTAAATTGAACTTTCATGATGAGAATGCTTGGAAACTTCACTCAGAAATAAAGCACAATTTTCAAAAGGAAGCAAATGAATCTTGCAGGAAATAAAAGGACTTGCAGAAGTAAACTGAGCAACCTTCACTTACAGAAATGAAAAAGCACTGGTGTAAGCAACTAAAACACACTCATTTTGTAGAACGGAAATTAAGCATGCATCAAAGGAAAGCAGAGTTAATCCAAAAAGCTGGAAATAAACACACCCAAGCCTGCACACTTTAGATCCAAATCACACAGCTTACAAAGAAGTCAAAGACTGTTAACTATGAAAGAACGAAATTTAACGTACTCAAACCTTGCATAAAAATAAGTTTAACACAGCTACAAAAAAGGGAGAACGAGCTGGGTTGGTTGGGTCCTATCCAACCAGCTCTTTTTCTTGTTACGAGATCTAGAAAATCAACTAATCAAATAACAAATCACATCAAATAATGAAACATGAAATAAATAACTGGCATAGCTCCTTGTATTAACTTAATAACTGCAAAGTACATCGTGAATATCTGGATCCAACCCATAAGTATGGCGATACCAAAAGTTACAGTATATATCAAAATTTCAACAACATATCTCCTCCTTAAGTCTACCCTAGAATCCTTAATTTATACATAAAGAACTCTGCTATCGGCCATAATAAAAATTAATAGAAAAATACGCTTGAACAATGATCGACCTCCATCTTTAGTTCATTCATAACGTTCCAAGCCTAATACAGAGAATGTAACAAACCCTCGATGAGAGATGCGCACCAATATTTAACAGATATGATATTTTAGGATTCAACCAGCCGACTGTCCACCTTGTTACACAACAATTTGTCACCGTCCCTGTTACCCTTTCTTCCACACCTTGGAGGACTCATTCCGGGACCTGTGAGAAGTGACATGACCTGGAAAAACTTGCATTGTATTCCCCTAAGTATGAACTTCATATGCCCTGAAGACATCTTCTACAAAATACCCATAAAAACAGCCCTTTTTCCATTGGCGTGGTTCCACTGTGCATCACTCGCACCAATGGGGGAAATCCTCCAAAGAGGGCGCGCCAGCTGGCACTCTGTCTTAGAGTTGCACTCACGCTAGCCAAAATGGGTAGTGTTTTTAACAAACCAACATCCGAAGGTTCTTCCTAACCCACTCCTGAACTGAATCTATCTTGATTTGGTTTAGTTTGGCTTCGAATCTCCATAGGAGGGAAGTGGTTTGCCACCTCTCATGGAAGCTTCTTAGTGATAAAGCCAATCCCATGAATATTGTGGATGATCCTAACTCCTTCTCCTCTATCTATAAAAGCTTTGTTCTTTTGCCTTTGACAAGCTTAGTTCCAAGTTCCAAGATTCCAAAGACTTGAGAAATTGCTAAGTCATGCTGCAAGAAGCCTTCTTCATCCCCATAAGGCTAAATCTAAAGTAAGGAGATTCTTGTCCAATAACCAAGGAGAGAGAGGCTTGTTCCCATTCCCAACAAGCTTTGCAAGACATGTGCTGCTGATCACCCAGCCAAAGGAGGATTTGACGTCAGAAATATGGTTGTATCCTTCTTTGTTAATCAATAATAGACGACTATTATTATGGTTCCACTCTTATTGTTCTTTGTAATGATGATGAGTTATATCCTTTTTGATTGATATAGTTGCATCTATTGGATTTTATGCTTATGTTCGTGTCGTTCTTTGCATGTGCAGGTGTCCATTCACGGGGATCGTGGGGATCATGACCAGCCGGAGCAAAGGAATGGGAGCGTCAACTCATCTACAAGTACTAGCGTTGGAATCCAGGTAGGCCCTCATCATTGGTCTTTAATTTGCAATCAGGAACCTGCGTGATAGCATTGTTTGATTGTTGTTAGACCCATTCTGGGCTAGTAGGGATCGCCTCTGTCCGCAGAGGGGATTTACCTCCACAACACACCTAGTGCAGGAATGATGGATGGTAGAAGAATGATGATCGGTACTGGAATGATGGTTGATACAGGAACGCCAAACGGTTCAGGAGCGATGGATAATACAAGAAATTCAGATCCTACATATTTATCACATCCATAATGATCCAATCCTGATGCAAAAAATGGAACAAAATCTTAGCGGCAGGTGCACGCTATTCCTAAAAAAATATGATATTTTTAGAGTGAGTCCAGAATGAATCGTTCGGCTGTCCACTTGGTACATGAATAGTAGGCAGTACAGGAACTGCAAATCCTTCACCAACCGAACTTCACTTTATATTAATGACATTTACTCACCATTCCTTCAAGAAATATGAAAAGGTAAGTTACAAATGAATTTAAATATATTTAACCTTTTTAATAACGAATAAGCCCCTATGATCCATATTCAATAAAATCACAGAGAGAGACCAAAAATCATGTGTAAAGGTTTAATTTTAATTGTAAAACAAAGTCTTAGGTAGTGTAGTTAGGAAAAAGATAGGGTTAAAAGAAGGACAATTGTGGAAACCAACATCCCCCAAACCTCACCTTGTTGTGTGTCCTTACACAACTACTGACCTCCGCAAAAAAACAAAATTATGAGCCTCCATTTACTTTTGGATCTGAATATTGATTCCTGATCCTCATAATGACTTTGATTGGAGTATGGTAGTGCTTTATTAAAATAAGGTTATCTAGACTTATAATATCCCTACACTTAAAAACATTTATTCCCAATGGATAACGATAAATAATGTCAGTTAAATAAAAAAAAATTGATGACACGGTCCCTGCACTCGAACCCAACTTCTTGTACTGAAGAATATATTCTTGCACCAGAATGCTACAGTTCCTCTATTGCATAAAGGATTCTTACAAACTTACTTTTCTTTGTTATACATAGGCTGAATTCACCAAAAAATTGCAAAATTTAAAGAAGTTTCTTCTAGCGCCAGTTTCCAGGCGTCATTGTGCTTTCCCGATATGATCAAGTAAGGTTTTCAAGAATTCATCAGATCTTGCAAAAAGATTTATTAAGACTGATCCAAATAAATTATGATTCCAGGGCTACCATAGGAATGCTAATAATGTCCTCACTGCAAGAATAGTGTTATCGTTAAATAGTCAACAATCAAAACTTCTTCAAAGCATCTCAAGAGCAGCCTTAGTCAGTAGGTATTCACTTTCAATATCCTCATTGTTATAAATAAAAGTGACATTATTTGGAAGCCGAGGAATTAAAATGGATGGAAAGAGGGAAAAGAAATATGTCAAAATGATACCTTCCCATGATGACCATCTTACTGTTACCCAAGTTTGTAGTTGAAGCTCCTCTTGTTCAAGCAAAGTGAATCACCTATACTAAGGGCCTCACATCCTTTAAAAACTTCATATTTATGAAAGGCAAAACTCCAAATCACATTACTGAAAGGATATTAAAGCCATTCTCAGAGAGATATGATAATGAATTTAGGGAAAGACAAAATCAACCAGGTAAATCATAGTGTAAATTTAACTTTAATACCACAGGCATGGCCCTACTACCAGCAGGTATCTATAGCCTCGACATGGATGCCTTTTAACCCCATGATATATTTGTATCCCATCTATTAGATATAAATTCAGAGTCAATTGAAAGCATTTACCTTTTCTAGAAGTTAATTGAAGGCCAGTGTCCTGGCTTGGTAAGTAATTAACAGTAGTGCCATTCACAAGAACTGACAAGAATGATGAAGTTGACTCGTGATGAGGCCTCTTGTCTTCCAGCGTTTCAACTAAAATCCATTACCCTGGATTGGTGACCAGTAGCAGTAATGTCATTCTCGTTAGGACCCATGATCATGGTAGGTTGGCTCGTGATGAGACCTCCCATCCCTCAATTAATCATTTTAAAAGAAACTTTGATTATAATTAAACTTAGGTAGGTTACTTAATAGGCAGGGAGGAAAATCTACTCCTTAAGAGCACGGGATGGCGTGAAAAGTTTTTAATTACTAATCCTCACCAATTGGTCCTTCTACCCTAAAGGCTCATTTTAAACAAAATATCTCGGATAATGATTGAAATATTCCTTGACTTGATCATGCTAGGGTTCTTATGAGTGCTCGCTATGGTTTTATAGGAGTGGTCCACCATAGGAGGCTTTTCATCCATACTGTTATCACTCAGGTTGTTCCCTAGGAAAATTCTAAGGAGGGAATACGGCCGAGGTAACCACAGACCAATCTTTTAGACATGGATTCTAGCCCATCTGCATCTAGAGAGGGCTCTCTCTTTATAGTTTAGCTTTGTTTTGAGGTATTTTAGTCTAGTTATGATGTACAACGGTTTGTTTTTGTTTTTGGATGGTGATCTTCAATAGAACATGGGTGTAAATATGAGAAGTTCAGTCCATTGGGCTAATGGAGTGTATGAATATGAACTACTGGAGATGGTTTCTTTGACAGAGGGTGGTACTACAGAGCAAGGTAATCAACCATGAAACAAATTGCAAGCTGAAATTAGGTGAGATGGGGTCAAGGGATGAAGGGCAACTAAGAATTCTTCATCATGCCAACAGAGGGAAAGTGGATGAACATTGCTAGGGAGCAGTTAAGAATTCCTTAGCTATATTCAAGATATAAGAACCAGGGGAAACAAGAGCAGTTAAGAATTCCTGCTTATGCTAATTCTGAAGAAAACATAAAGAATGACAGAGATTGAACACAGAGTGCAGTTAAGCAAGTTATGGGTTATTCTTTTTTCCCGTTATTCAGATCATGAACATATATGATATATAAAAATACTGAAACTGTAAAACTTGAGTTAGAAAGACTTATTGATTCAGGAAATAATTCGAGAATTCTGCAACATAGTCCTCTACCATCAATTCCACAACCAGAGACTTTAGCAACAATGCATTCCAGCAACCTTTTATTCAGAAGAGTTTTCAAAGTTACATCGCAGTTCCAGAAATGTATCACCAATCCCTAATACTTCGCTGGGGGAGGTATTTGTACAAAAATGTTTACAAAATATCTCAAAGAGATAATATCTTAGTAATAAATTCTTCTATCTACTTTACAGGAGAATTAAATGGTCTTGGAAATAGGGAGAAATAAATGCAGAAGTAAATGTTGTTGTGCTGGCTGGTCAGTTGGTGAGATGCATTGATCGGTGAGTTGGCCGGTGGCTTTTTCCATTGATATTCCGCGATGGTGCCTCAGCTTCCTTAGGCGTATTTAATTTTAATTTGATAAACTGCAACCCCGCAAGATTCTCACCCGTTTCCCTTTATCTGCTTTTATGATATCTGTTGTATCCTGGGAAAATAAAAAGTTTGAAACTCACCTACAGGATTTCCAACATACTTTGCCACCACTTTTCTTCTGGTAATTGATGTCTTTGTAGCTTTATTAAATTCTCATCTGCGTCTGTGTACCTGTAGAAGTTAGGCTGGACTGTAAAGAGATGTTGTACTTCATGCTCAATATAAAACAGATTCTCCAAGTTGCTCTAAAGAGTTTGGCCAGATGGAAGGGTCTTCTTTGCTGGAGTACTTGATGATGATGCATTTTGTTGATCAGCAACATGTCTATTCAACCTGAGCTGGTATTCGGCTTGTCTCAACATGCGTTCATTGTTTCCCACCAGGCTAGGCAAGCCCTTTTCCTGAAACACTGCAATTTTTTCTACAAAAGAATTTACCTCCATTTGCATGTCTTGGCTCTTCCTCTCCAAATTCTGCATCAGGGTTCTCATGGTCAGAACTCTTTTGATTGTTAGGATAGTTCCTGTTCTGTCTCTTATGTTCAATGCTGCTAGTTCTTCCCTCGTTTTAGTGTTCAAAAAATGGATCAGCCTGTTGGCCTGTTCGGGCTTATGCCCCAATAAATTTCTGGACTTTTGAATTTCCTCCTGGGCCACTGCTATTAAGTCCCTCTGTTCATACATAACCTGAATGGATCTCCATATATTACTAATGGATTCACTAATGTTAGCCCACAAAATGCCTCTGATTTCTCCCAGAGGTTTATTTAAAGAGAGGTCCTTTTCCAATGCTTTTACTTTGTTCTCTAATGCCTTTACCTCTCTTGTTTTTTCTCCCGCAGTCATTTTGGATTTGTCATAACTCACTTCCAACTTGGCCAATTTCTCTTTAGCCTCTTTTAGTTCTGACACTTGGAGTTTTAAATCCTCCATAGCTTTTATCAACTGTTCTGTTGTCATAGTAGTGCTGCTGCCTGCAGCTATTGTTGTCGCTGATATACCTGTTGCTAATGCTGATGTTGTTGGGACAGTGTGAGGCACTGCTGTTGTAACTGTAGGAGGAGTAGTTGTAACCGTTGGAGTTATTTGAGGTGGTTGGGAGGCCGACTCTCCCTGTTTAGCTTGTAAAGCTTTCTCCAAAGCCTGCTCTGTCTCACTTAGTCTCTCATTCATTTTCAACAGCAAGTCCATCATGTCTTCCTCTGCTTTTTCCTGCACAATATCTGAAGTTTGTGGATGCATAGTAATAGGCAGCTTCAGTTGCTTATTGAGGGCAGCTATGTCGTCCTCCTTTTTCTTCATCAATGCTTTTATTCTCTTGGCATCCTTGGGATCATGTCCCAGCTCAATGATAATGTCTTCCAAGGACTTTATCCTGTTGTCCCTGGCTAGAGAAGATATCTTTTCCAAATCTAGCTGGGTCGATGTATTGTTCAATGATTCTGCAATTCGTGAGCCAACATTGCCTTACCTGCCAACGTAGAGTAGACCATCTCACCAGTTTGCTTATGTAGCTCAATTTGATCCATAGAATGAATGTCTTTGGCAAGGACTTCCATATTTGTTCTAATATAGTTTGCAACTGATTGTGGTTGTTGCACTTTAGGCATAAAATGACTTAAGATCATTTTCTCTTCCTTAATGTCATATGCAAACATTAAACTTTGCTGTTTGGTGGGGGTCATCTTGAGAAATTTATCATAAAGTTGCAGTCTTATTGGCTCATTCTGGGCCTTGATGTCCGTGAATGTTCTTTTGATGTCAGAACATTGTTTGCTTTGCGGCCTTGTGGAGGAGACTTCCACACTATGTTGCTTTTCTAATTCTTGCCTATGAGAGCTAGTAGATGTTTCCACCACTGGGGATGTTTGTGGGCTGGTTTCTCTCTCGCCTCTTATGCTTCCTATGGTTTCCTCAATAATTTCCTCTTCAGCTAGAGGATCCACTCTCTGCCTTTTTGCCTCTGTTTGCTCTGCTGGTCCACTTACAGGTGTAGTCTCTTCTCTATCCCTTTTCTTACCCCTTTCCTCATTTAGAGGAGTCTGTAACGCTGATACCTCTGGTGCTTTGGTCTGGATAGGAGGAATTTGTCCTTGACCTTGCTGTTTTGATGATGCTGGCTGATCTGTCATTATGTGCTACTCTGAGTCCAGCACCTCTTTTCCTTTGGATGTTGTGCTTTCTTGGGCAGGTTGCTGCGAAGTTTCAGCAGATGATGTGCCCACTTCCGTTTGCGGAGGCAATTTGAAAGACACCTGTCCAAAAGAGTCCAGGTCAAGAGTCTTTTCAAGATTTTTCATTGCTTGTTCCATCTTTTCTTCCTCAATGAGTTCTTCAATTAATGTTCCCTCTACCCACTCATTTTTATTTGAAAATTTCTCTATCTCAGGGATCCTACAATGATTATAGGCTGATAACCTATTTTTTACTTTTCTTTCACAAATAAACCTATTTGGGTCATAGGGTACCCACCAAAAGCTCCTCTTTAATTTGAGTTGCTCACCCAGTATCTTTTCAGCATCTTGCCATCCTTCCTTTTTGTTAATAATGAAGGGGCCTAATTGGTTTCTTAATTTCAGCTGAGCTTTTTTCTTTGTGCTGTGAAAGTGAGTCAAATCTGAGTTGATAAATTGCCTGAAGTATTCAAGAGAAAAGAGTCTCATAGGCACATATCTTGGCAGTTTATAGGGGCATAACTCACAGCCATATATCCTGATCGCAGTGTGATTTTGGTAAAAGTACCAGTCACCTATTTTGTAGCTTTTGGAGAGCTGTAAAATTTTCTTCATGTCATCAGGGAGTCTAGGAGGAGGAGTTCTCATCAGCAGAGAGGAGACCAGATGTATAAACAAATCAATGAACTCACAAGAAGTGTAAGGAGAGTTGTGAACTTCATTGAAGACTGAGGTCCAAAAGATCATAGACCTCCTTTCTCCTTTAGAATCCAACTTTCTAATGGGAAACTGAAAATTATCTGTTTGATAGTATAAGAACAAATGATATATGTAAGAGGTATATTTGAAGACTCCTCCTCAGTCTAGATTTATGAATTTCTCATGGATCTTGTTGGCAATGAAAGTAGCAAAGTCATATTTGACAACAGGAGGATGTCCTGGGATAAATAGGGACAACAAAGCTAAGATAGTCTCATCAACATATTCACTTGTCCTGAATCCCAGAACATAGGATATCATATCAATGATGAATCTTCCATCTTCATTGAACCACACATGATGAAAAGGAGGTGGCTTTTTGGGCTGACAATTTGGTCTCATGAACAACTTGGCAATTCGGCCTATTTCTGCAGTGGATAGTTTAGAGCCTTCATCCACCAAATGTTCCATGGAAAGAGGAGCCAGAGGCTGACTAGGTTTGAAGTGTATCATTTCATTGATTGAGTCAGGAGTTATATGAAAAAGAACAGTTCCAGTTGGAGACATGACTGCTCTTTGAGTAGGTTGATAATTGGCACAGCACAGGTGGATAACAGTTGGGAAGACATTTACTGAGGGAAGGTAGTATCTGGGCAAATTGGATTCCCATATCCCATAGAGATCAATTTTACTTAGGTGACTGTTCCTGATTTCACAGAATACTTGAAGGTGGTTTTTGTCACCAGTTAAGTCCTGTATTTGAAAATCCTTATCAGCCAAGGGCAGCCACTCTAATTCTTTGTGAGGTGCATTGAGGGGAGCAATGTTCAGGGCCACTGGAGCTTCCATTGCTCAATTTTTTGTGATTTTCCAACTTGGAGCTTGGGTTTTTGCAACAAAATAGGTAAAATGACAGTTTCTAAGGTTTTCTCAGAGAATTGCAAGCCGAAACCAGCTTGAATTTAGCTTAGTGGGCGAAATTTGCAAAGGGAGACAGAGTTTAGAGGTTTTTTTTGGTAAAAATGGGAAAAAGCAGTGGTTCTGGTGCGCCTTTTGCAGGTATTTTGACAAATTTAACTCAAATTTGGGCATTTTTGGAGACTTTACAGAGTAAATTAAAAAGAACAGGGTTCGGGAACAAAATGTAGGTAAATACTTGTTTATCCAGTGGATTGTGCGCTTTGCAGGTGGCAGACCAAGCTGGAAGACTGGACTGTGGAGTGTTTTGGCTTGGAAGCAGACTATGTGGTCGAATGAATGCTCTTGGATGTAACTTGGCATGCACAGGTCACACAGAGAAAACAAACAAAAATGAGTGAAAATGACACTTTCACGCCTTTTTGACAAAAAATGATTTTGGCGGGTTTTGGCACGTTTCGGTCGGGTGATATCAGCATGATGTAGTGGCTTGTCGCTTAGTGGGGTGACGTGGCACTGACGTAGCACTAACGTGGTCGTGACGTCAGCGAATGATGTGAGGGTGATGTCAGCAGGGAGGCAGCGAGGGGCGGTACGCGATTTGGCCCCCGCACCACTTTTGGATAATGGTGGTATTGGAGGGAGGGGCAGTGAGCAGTGTAGGAGGCTGCCACCTGTCCAAAGGTACGGCGGAAAAACCACCAACCCTCGGGTGCTAATCATCGGACAGAGGAGGGGTCGCAATATTCATCTGGGCCATTGGATGGCGAGGGCCAGATCCAACGGTTGGTAGCGTATAGGATATGGCGGAGGCCACGGCATGGGGACCCACCATATAAATCAACGAATTTATAATGTTTTGCAGGTATAACCTTTGGTTATCATCCGTTTGGTTATTTATTTAACAAAATGTTAAATAAACCCCATGGTGCACGGGCAGGGTTGTTAATGGCCCCGAATGGATCATTAATCCTGTAACATTACCATATGACTATAATTAGCCGGGGGTCAGGATATTTATAATGTTTTTTGGGGTTTTTATGTATTTTATATAATAGGGGCGGGAAAATATTATGTAGGAACTATATAATAAATTTAATATGTTAATATGAAAAATATGTTTAAACAAAAAGCGTTAAGTTAAAAGTGAAAACTTAGGATTAGGGAGATGAAAGGACACCAAGCTATGAAGTTTGGGAAACTTAACATAATGGAAGAAAAGCATTTTACACAAGAAATGTGGTTTCCTTTGCCTAAGTAAAAACAGAGTTTTACTTAATCTTTTTCATGAAATGAAGTGAACTAGGAGCACTGAGCAGATCTTAGTGTCCTTGGAGGGGAGGTTAGTAATTGTTTTTTGGAGAAATGAGAAGGGAAATTAGTCATGCTTCATTTGCTTTGTGACCACATAGCTGACATGATACTTTATGATATCCATGAGATGAATCATCTTCGAAGACAAAATTGCTCATAAACCTGCTTCTGCAACATCAAAACTGCCTACCCAGCCTATTACACCTAACATTTTTTTTCTTCCTTTATCCTTGGGTGCATTTGAACTAGCAAACCCTTCCTCTCTTCTTTTCTTTTAGCTGCCCTCCTATCTAAGTCTTCCCTTATTTCTTCTAGGGGCTCAAATTTAGCTGTTGAGCACCTCTGCTTCTCTACCTAGCTAATCACCTGCCAAGATTGAACAGTTTGGACAGGTTTCATTCTCTATCTCTAAGAAAAGAAATTTAAACATGAATTTGGCCAAGATTATGCTATTTGGTCATCCATCAACTGTGGCAAAGGTCAACCAATTGCACACAATGAAATTCTTCAAAAAATGGAACAGTAGTGGCATTTTGGACCAGCACACTTTCCTGGTCTTTTCATTTGGGGTTCATTTTTTTCCTTTTTCTCGACCATTTCATTCTTTTTGCCCTTAGATATTTCTTTTAGGGCATACCCTCTTTTCATATTTTAATTTTTTCATTTAGTTTCAAAATATGGAACCTTTATAGCAGAGAAAGGATGAACATATTTGGGACTTCACCAGTCAATCATGAAATATGACACCTATTGGTATAGGAGCATAACACATACCTTCAAAGAGATACTTGAAAATATTTCTTGGATGGAAGTATGTTAAACTTATGAATGGAAAGTATAACAATAACAATCCCCCTAACTGACCCAAAGAATAATATCAACCAATAATCAAAGTCACTTTATAAAATACGAGGCATTAAGAGTGAATTTATTTTGACAAGTCTTACCACAAGAGTGCATTATGACATAAATTTCAATAGTTGTGCCTTTGGAATTTCAATTTCAAGAGTGCCGCTATAACAATTTTATTCCAAATGGAATTTTTATTTATTGTTTTTATATTACCCTACCCTAATTTAAAGAGACGAATATTTCCTTCAAGTGTTGGAATACTTCCAATGTAGCCATGTGCATAAAAAAATGCTAAATACACTC
This sequence comes from Pinus taeda, assembly GCA_000404065.3. NCBI lineage: Eukaryota > Viridiplantae > Streptophyta > Pinopsida > Pinales > Pinaceae > Pinus > Pinus taeda. The sequence continues at coordinate 33,630 of APFE031521817.1, read as the reverse complement.
ACACTCAGGTTTAAAATGTAAACTTTAATGCATATTGGAGTATGAGAAACCAAATTACTTACTTGATATGGTACCAATATTTTTTGAATGATGAGTGAATGGGGCGTACTAAAAATTGTTTGGAACCAGGATTCAATAGGACCCTCATATTCATGGTTCTCCAACTTGTATAGGTCTTCCACATTTTGAAGTTTTCTCTCTTCATATTAACAAGGATGGTTAAGGGAAAATCTAGGGTTTCTTCTTTGTGAGGTTCAACAACAGCTTTCAAACAAGTTCCAATCATAGATTGTTGCTCTAATGGTTTATGGATAAAAGTTTCTTCCTAAGGTAAATGATGTGTGGTAATAGGGGAAGTTTCTAGATTCATTGCTCTCTCCTCTCTAAAATATATGACGTTACATTTGATAGGGGAGTGAGTAGGAAAAATAGGTGTTTTAAATTAATGTGCAACTTCATTTTTGAAATTATGGTTTGGTTGCACAAATGGTTGGGACCATAGAGATGGATAACATGGTGGTACATTGGACGGGAATTGCAACTGTTATGGCTTAGGTAATGGAATTTACATGGGGAATTTCCCTAAAGAGGAGGCTCCAAATGATCCTTGAGTCTGCAGGAATATCTGGCTCGAGGGAGAGGGCCATTGTGGGAGTATGGTGGGGTATTGAACTAAAGGACGATTATAACTCTGCCATGGAATTGTGGGGTTGTAGATGTGTTGAGGAACTTGTTTGGGACAATAAATATTACTCCAAGTATTAAATGATGATGAGTTTTGAATTATACTTGACGATTGATTTATTTCCTTACTTGATTCCTTAAATACCTGTTGAAACCCCGTCGGTGATGGGAAATCATTTATTGAATGATCCTCCTTATATTGCTTCTGTTCTTCCTATAAATCATCCAATTGTAAATTTAGAAAATATTTTACAGCTCCTCTTTTTGTAGTAGATTCCAAAAATTGAGAAGAAAACCCTCGAGAATTCTTACCGATCTTGGAGATTCCTCTTGAATAACTAATGCACAATTTACAAACATCATCATATGGTAAGTGAGAAACATCACCTGTTCCTATCAGATTTAAAGGTTCTAGAAATTCATCTTTGATTCCTTTGAGTAGGAGCGTTTTCAAGGTTTGTTTTACCAAATTATTATGTTTTGATTTTCGGAGGTTGTATCTAAATCGCTCCACATAATCCTCCAAGATTTCAGTTTCCCCTTGTTTTATTCCAAAAATATCTTCACCGGCCTGGTAGTAGTCTTGATATTTGTCCAAGAATACATTCTTCATGTCTTTCCATGTTTGAATGTAGTTCCCACCAAGGCTCATGAACCATCGGAGAGTTGCTCCTTTAAGAGTAAGAGGAAACACTTGCAACGTTTGATAATTAGTACAATAACCATATCCTCTACAAAGTACTTCAAACTCAAATAAGAATGTACCTGGGTCTTCATTTTCCAAACCATGAAATCTTTGTCGTGCAAATGCTGGAATATTATGCATTTGAGCCACTCCTAGATCTTTGATAGGAAATTCAAAAGTAATAATGTTTACCATTTCTTACCAAAATAAAAGAGGTTCTCCACGTACTACTTCGAGACTCCTTTGAATGTTCCTGGAAACTAATCAGTGAAATAGGTGCATTGAATGATTGATATTAGCCTCAAAAATATTCATTGAAAAATGCCTCAAAATACCATTTCTATGTCTTTAACAGGTTAGTTGGTATATATTGTTAGCACGTGGTTGAATATATAAAGGGGGGGTTCTTACAACACCCAAGAAATGAAAAAAACTTTAAAAAATGCAGGAAAGAAACAAATTCAAAGAATAAATTCTAAGGAAATAAAATTTGCAAGAAAAACTAGGTAAAGAGAAAACCAAACTACAACAGGTTACCAAGGTCAATCCCCTGAGCTCCTCCCTGGCAACAGTGCCAACATTTTGGGTGCAATATAGGGCATATTAATGGACCAACATTTATTTGTCAATCTAGGAGTTCGTAAACTTAGAGGTGCAACACTAGGAATGCCAAAGAAGGACTTCAACAACCTACAAACTCTACTTCTATCTTTCCTAATTATGCTTGCAGAATCAAAAGAATGGAAAGAAAATAACACCAAAAGAATTCTGGTGCTGGAATAAAAAAGGAAAGTACATTGCGAAAATTGAATGAAAGGGACTTCAAATTAGCATAAAAATTCCTGGTCACTAAAAGATGGAAAAGTAGAAATTTGGGAGTAAAACTCAGTGCAGTCATAGGACAAAGAAGTAATTAAACTGTTAAGGACATTTGTCTTCATTAAAGATTTTCCTTCCTTCACTGAACCATCGTTCCTGCACCACAACGACGTTCCTGTACTAGAACGAAGTTCATGTACTGAAGTGATGTTCCTACATTGGAAGTGTATATTGTGTCTGCATTGAAGATTTTGACCTTCATACAAGAGCTCTGGGTTCCTGCACCAGGATATCGGTTCCTGTACCAAGAAATCAACATTCCTATACTAGGTTTCCAAACCACTTGCAGAAAATGAAAAGGGTGTTAACTAAGAATAAATTTCAAGGTGAAACAGAGCTAAGGAAATAAACAATCAGAAGCAAAATATTCTTTAACTAATCATACATCCAGAAATGAAAGGTACTTCAAAAATCAAAGAAAAATCCTTGCTAGAACATGAAACTCCTTGCATGTGAAAAAAAACTATCTGATCCAAATACAAGTAGGCTTCCTCTTAAGATGACTGTTATTATGTAAATCAGATCTGCACTTATTATAAATAGAAGTTTTAGCTTACAGGCCCCTTCAATAATTTCAGTGCTAAACTGAGTTGCTTCCACAAGGAAAACGAGTGCAAGCAAAAATCTATATAATGCAAACAATGTTTTATGCCAAGAATGATTGGAAACTTCACTTAGAAATAAAACACAATTTGCAAAAGGAAGAAAATGAATCTTGCAGGAAATAAAAGGACTTGCAGAAGTAAATTGAGGAACCTTCACTTGCAGAAATGAAAACGCACCTGTGTAAGAAACTAAAATGGACTCGTTTTGCAGAAAGGAAATTAAGCATGCATCAAAGGAAAGCAGAGCTAACCCAAAAAGTAGGAAATAAACACACCCAAGCTTGCACACTTCTGATCCGAATCACACATCTTAAAAAGAAGTCAAAGCCGGTTAACTATGAAAGAACGAAATTTAACCTACTCAAACCTTGCATAAAAATAAGTTTAATACACCTACAAAAAAGGGAGAACGAGCTGGGTTGGCTGGGCCATAGCCAACCAGCTCGTTTCCTTATTACGAGATCTGGAAAATCAACTAATTAAATAATGCATCACATCAAATAATGAAATAGAAAAAAAATAAATGGCATAACTCATTGTATTAACTTAATAACTACAAATGTACATCGTGAATATCCGGATCCATCCAAGAAGTATGGTGATACCAAATGTTACAGTATATATCAAAATTTCAACAGTGTATGCCTCCTTAAGTCTACCCTAAAATCATTAATTTATACATAAAGAACTCCGCTCACGGCCATAATATAACTTAACATAAAAATACACTTGAACAATGATCAGCCTCCATCTTTAGTTCATTCATAGCGCTCCAAGCGTAATATAGAGAATATAACAAAGCCTTGACGAGAGATGCACACCAATATTTAAAAAATATGATATTTTAGGAGTCAAGTGGCTTGCTGTCCACCTAGTGTAAGAATGACAGATGGTACTGATGAGCCCCAAGAGTTGTAGCAAGAAAGTGATGAACACTAGTATTGCAGCAAGATTGTTGCAACTCATGGGGCTACCAAATTTACTTTATCTACCCGGGGTTCGTACAAACTTGGAGGTGACGTGTTGTATACACAAGCATATGTGACGGGTCCACTCTTTGTCACTGCTGAGTTGGCGATAGACCACTATGGTTTCTCAAACCAAACTTCTATTGATTCAGAAGAAGCTTGATTACCAATGAGGAAAGGGGAATTTTGCACTAATTGGGAGAATTGAAACAATGTCTATTGCAGTAAGGAAAGGCTGAAGTCAAATGATTCGAACACACCACTCATCTAACTAATTGCTAAGATATCTTACTTCAAAATGATTCTAGGCTAACATGTGTGTAATCCTAACTATCCTAGGCATGCAATCTGAAATAACCAAACATTCTACTGTTGTTTATATGAATGAACATAATAACTCTTTTTTTGTTTTTGTCCTTTTTGAGAAAATGTGAATGTTAAATCTTCTTGGCGATGTGGTAGGTGGGTTAGAGATGGTGGTGAAAGGTCAGATGGATTAGGAGGCAAGTAGGGGTCTTATCCTATCCTTTAGAATGCTTTTTCCACAAATCGACCTCAAAACAGGCCACTACAGGTCATCCTAATGCTTCCTACAGGATGTCTTAATGCTCCTACAGGGTCCCCTGTATTCCTACATGATCTAGCCGAGAGCAATAGGATTGCTTTGGAAGGTGGTATAGGGCTTAGGGAAGGTGAATGATGGAATAACTAAGGCAAGGGAGTGGCTAGGACTTCTTCAGAGCTCAAAACAGAGTTTGTAAGATGGTTGGATTTGCTCAACAAAGTTAGAAAGTTGTTCTTATGGAATGATGAATTGGTTGAGGGACTTGGTGGATTTTGATGATCATGGATGGATGGAGTTAGGCTGCAGTTGCTGGAATGAGATCTTCCTACACTATTGAAGTTCCTGCAAAGCATCAATCACTAGGATTTATCCATGAATCATGTCAAACAAGAAAGGTTTTCAATGAACTTAGGAAAACAAAATTTCATTAGCTAACTGCCTAGTTCATGCATGGAAGTACTTGTAGAATATTGTGAAACACTATCAGATCTAATACAGGGTTGAAGATATCAGAAATGACAATTGAATTCTATTCCTAAAACTGAAAAGATGTTTGCCTAAGTAGCAGAAAACCCCAAAGTCCATAAGAAATTAGAATTTTGTCTTTTTGGTGCTGCATAGGAGTTCTTTCCGCAAACCATGGTCCCTAAAGGGAGGAGTGAGGCCAAATCCACCCGCTATCAACATTTTTTGGCATTCCTTTATCTTTCTAAGCTACTACTAAAGCAATGCACAAATGGAAACAAACTAAGCAAATTCACAATTACTTATAATGAAACAATGCTAAAACCAATTCAACCACTAATATATGAAATAACCTAAGCATACAAGTACCAGAAGAGGAGCCTTTGCTTCTAAGGTTGGGCCCTAACCCAAGAGCTTGAGCCCTTTGAGTCAACTCAGTGTTGGATCAAGGAAATGATCATTCTCATTATCATATCAGAAAAATTACATAACAATGTTTTTCCACAAAACTTGAACTCAAAATGCTTAGTGCTTTTACATAAACAAATAAGAATCCTAATGAGGCTCTAGGCCTATTTATTTATAAAACTAAAGTCTCCAATGACTTCCTTAAATCTAGGGAGGCTTGGCTTCCAAACTTCAATATGAACTGGCTCTTTAAATATCACTGGCTCGGCTATCCATGATCTCCATGACTCGGCTGCTTGCAACTCCAAGCTAGTGTGATTTGTTTGAGGAATATTCGAATGAGTGAGGACTAAATGAGGAGGATCTCTCTCCTATAATCTCTCCTCTTTGTCTCATTTGAGTTTCTGCCCTTAATTAGCCAAAATTGCCATGATTTTCTCTCAAAACGTTGCACTCAATGCACATTAGACCACTAGACATAACATTTTACTTTTACTCATCTCATTAAGAAAAATATAACTAAAATATGTAAGGAATTATAAGAAGAGTTTATTTTAATAAGCTTGGAGGTGTATTAAGGTCCATATAGTTACCCAATGATGAGGCTCAGCATTACCCCACTATTGAAAGTGTTGCTCATCCTCTGAGAAACTTAATCTATATCCATGTCCTTCATTGCTCTAGTGGCCTCCCTCACATCCCATGTTTCTGTTGTAGTTTCTTCTTCTTGTGAATAAAATCCTGCCTTGCTCTCTATCTCTTACCACTACTTTCTTTGTTTTTCTTCTTTTCTTCCTTCCAACATTCCTAAAAGTAGTGGTGGACTGAGTCTTAAGCCAATCCAATTGACTTGGAGTCTTTGTAGAGATTGCTTATACATGGGTGTTCTGTTTAGTGCCTCTCTCATCCCCTGGGGAGAATGGTATTCTCTGATTTTCAGGTTGTAAGGCAAGGTGTTCCATATCCTTTGGCAAGCTTGCATGATTTCATCTCCTAGCAACCTAAACATGTCTTTAAAGTGTGTGATTGCTTACTCTTGTGCAGCAAGGTACCTAGGTGAAATCTTAGGATCATTTGCAATCAGGTTGTGGGTGTTGATGACAAACATTGGATTAGATTGCCCAACTCTTATCCTGGGGGGTTATGTCTCTTCTCTTTCCATTACCTTTTTCATTTCTGCAGCTCTTGCCTCTTCATGATTCATCCATGATGCTAAAGCCATCAATTGCAAGTCCCCTAGTTTTGAATTTGGGTCCCACACATTCAAATATATTAAGGCCAAGTTGTGTAGGTAAAACTCAGACATTTTTGCTCTATCTTCCAAGGTGCTTTGATCACAGGGATCAATGAATTGTCTATAGTATTGGAAGGGCATAGTGCCTCTCTGGGCTAAAGTTTTAATTTGGAATTGTATCCATTTTTCCTTGAGATACAAGGCATAAGACTTTGTTGGCATCCTGCACTAGATTATCTCTAAGGATAAATTGGCCATAGCTACCAACTTACTTTCCCTTTCTTGTATTTGTCCCCTTAGCCATGCATTCTCTGTCTCTAACTTAGCTTTCATCATTGCCTCTTTGTCCCTTATTCTGCTAAGTTCTCTGCTCGTCTCCTTCAATCTCTCCTCCATGTGCCCTACATCCTCCACTCCTTTTGATTTGGCAATCTGCATCCACCTGTGTGCCCTTGCCCTTTCTTTCTCAATCTCAAAGAATAAGGGGATGGAAAACTTCTATGGATTTACCCTAGCCCCTTCAATGAACCTGTAGTAAGAGTTGAGGTTGGGTTGTGGACTAGGTTCTCTCATATTTGGGTTTTCCTTTTTTATTTCTTGCTGAGTGATACCTTCTTGGTCCATTTTTTGAGTTTCCTGTAGGTTTAGCAGAGTTTCCTGTAGGATGGACTCTGCTTCTTGTAGGTCTTTATGTGTCTCTTGTAGGAGACATTTTCCCTTTGATGAGGTAGACCTTGTGACAAGTCTCCTAACATAAGTGATGGGAGATTTGCAAGAGGCTTGTCCTGATGATCCTTCTCCTTGATTTTTCTCAAGAGGAGCTAACTTTTATTGTTGCTTTGGTGGATCTTCAATGACAATAGGAATTTTGGTGGGTGTTTGAGGTCTTCCTTGCATGATCCTCGTGCTTTTTCTTATGCTAAAGTACAATGGGGTTTGTCTTTGTCTCTTCCCTTTTGAATTGATAGGTGTACTTAGGGAAATAAGAGAAGTTTCTGCCTCTTTCTCAGTGGATTCTGGAGATACCCTTGGTGATTCTTCCCCTTCTTTGCCTTGAACTATAGATCTCATCTCTTCCTTCGGTTTTGACTCCTCTTTTCCATTCTCCTTTTCATCCTTTTCTTTCTCTTTCTCTTCTTCATCTAGTTCCTCACTCTACTCATCTGTCTCTTCTTTTGTTTCTTCTCCTGTATCTCCTTCATTTTCCTCTTCCTTTTCTTCATATTTTTCCTCCTCTGTTTCCCCTTCATCTTCTCCCTCTGTTTCTTCATCCTTCTCACTAGCAGTGGGGATTTTGTCATATTCAAATGCTCAAATTTCTCCCTCTACTTGCATGTCTCTGAAAGTTGTCCAGGTAATAGGGAGTCTTAGGTTTTGTAGAGCATCTTCTTGGATTAGTTTGATTAACTCATGATGGGCTAGTTGCTAATGTTTTCCCTCCTACACTTTGATGCTCATATCTATCAGTGATTGAAGAAGAAAGTAGGATATACTTAGTATGTTTTGAGGAGGTGTGTCTACTTCAAATATCACTTCTTGGAGAAGTATGAAATGGTATCCATACACCACACTGTATCTTCCTTCACATGATATATATTTAATGAGGCAGTAACTAACTTCATTCCAGGGGTATGTAAGGCTTTCTCTTCTGACCCCATTTTTGTCCTCCATTGCCTCCTCCCCTTTCAAAAAGAATTCCTTATTTGCAAGGGTGTTGTTACCCTTATCTTCTTTTCTCCAAGATAACCCTAAATGGAGTGTGGTGATTCTGCTTATAACTTTAGGGGTGATTTCTACTGATAGGCCTCTCACCATAATAGTGGCATGGGTCCTACTGAGGGGTATGAGTGAGAGAGAAAAGTCTATGGCTACATCATCATCGTATCCTCTCATTCTTTCAAAAAAACCCATCCAATTGTGCCTTGTGAAAATATCTACTACAGGAGGGTGCTGATGAATTCTTACTGTGTTTGTGGGTCCCTCTTATTAAACCCCCTGTCATCTTTCCCTGGTAATTGTGAAGGCTTTTATGGATATGATTCAAGAATTCTAGTGGGTGAGAGACTTAAATGATAATTTTGCAATATAATTCTCCTAGACTGCAACTTCCTTAACCAAATGGAGGATTTTTCTTCTCTTTTTTAATTGTAAAATGTGGGAAGGTGTAGTTCCTACCTCACTGGTTGTTTTCTGATGAGGAAAACCTCGGATCCCTCCTTCCTTAATGCCCACTGATAATACTGTAGATGACTGCTATGTATCCTATAGGTCTTCTTGTAGGATCCTGTAGGTGCTCCTGCACTGCAAAATTCTCACTGTCTTTTTTATAAATGTTGCTTCAAGAGGCCGAGAGCAACCTTATTTCAATTAATCCTCGAGATTGATAATGCATTCTTTGCATGGAAATCAATGTTTTATTTCCATATATGGGTGATTGTGTGGGATGGTGTGTTGTCTGCCTAAGTATGAGCACCTCCTTTTGGACTGTTGGTCCTACTATCAATCCATCATTCCTCCTTACCTCGTAATCATCTCCCACTTCGATCATCTATAATTTAACCATTTTTAGCCTTATATCCTTTTTCTTCTGATTTGACTGCTTCCACGTGTGGAGTGGTCTAATTGTTTTCTCCTCGTTGATTGGCCGAAGATGGCCAAGTTAACTCGCCACCTTTTCCTATAAAACCAAATCTTACATATTCCTACATTTTTTATCATATCATTCTAATGAGAGAGCATAAGCAAGATGACATACCTATGGGTAAGATTCTTTGATTATGATGCTTGTTGGAGAATGATGTCCCTGTGCTGTGTACTTGTTGCATATTTTTTTATTGGCCTCTTTTGATGCTTGTTTCTTTTGATGTGCAGGTACTAGAGAGTGATGCTGGTGATCCTGCTATTGTTGCTTAGCTCTGGAGGAGCTTCCTTGACATTGGAATCTATATGTTGAAGATGGATGAAACCATGTGAAATTTCTTTTTGTGGGATAAGCTGCTACAGGATTTCCTACAGGAAACCTACAGGATGTCCTGTAGCTGCCTCTCCCCTAAAATTTTCATACTTTTCTTCACTTCTGGAGCATGAGGATCGTTGACATGGGTAGGTAAGGACTCTATTGATTAGTAGGTGAGAGGTATAGCCTTAAGGTATTGTACCTTTTTCCTTTGTCCTCACCCTCTTCTATTTGTTTTTTCTTCTTTGAAAACTGTATTTTTTTTAATTGATTTATTGGATGGATGCAAGGGTAACGTGGTGATGAGAGGCATGGTGATGATGTGGTGGAGTAAATATTTTATTTTTTGACACAGGCTAGTCATCCCCTTGCTTTAGGGTCGCTTTTCTTGGGATTCCCAATCCACTGTAATTCCTATAGGAAACTCTTGTAGGTTTTCAAGGAATCCTGTAGAAAACACAGAGCCTGTGTAAACTGAGTTGGAGGAGTTCATAAATGGAGGGATTGATGGGATAATGAAGAATATGGGATGGAGGAATGAAAATATGTATTTTTTAGGTCCTTATGTCCCCCTAAAGTTGTTATGATCCTCCTACTGACATGCAAACAATATTTTCATTTTTTTTTTTAACAACTAGTTTGCCTCCAAGAGGCTTTCATCCTACCTGCTTGCCCTGGGTGCCTTAAAAGAGGTTTTCACCCAGTAATTTTTTTATTTTCCTTTTATTTTCAACACCAATGGGCTGCCTCAAGAGGTTTTCAACCCCACAGTGGGACTCAGGTGCCTCACGAAGGTTTTCACCCGAGTCTCTTTTTTTTTTTTCTTTTTCTTTAGGGACTTGATGGGGTAGAAGCTGAGACTTTCTCCACCACCATCATTGTATTTCTAATGCCATTGATGAATTCTTGCTTTAACAAGGGCTTCTTATAGACCTTCAATCTGTACCCATTGACAAGTAAAGGGATAGCCTCTACATCAATGGTTCTTATTTGTACTGAACCATTATCATGACATTTTTCTATGACATAAGACCCTAACCATCAAGTCCTTAACTTACCTTTAAAATCCTTGTATCTAGAATCATACAAAGAAGACCAATCACCTTCTTAAAATTGTTTGTCCTTTATGTTCTTGTCATTCCAAATATTCCTTTGAACTTGAGTCACCTTTGTGTGCAGGAGGGCCTGCATCCTAAATTTTTCTAACCCATTCAGCTCGAGTAATCTTTCTTGTTGTGCCCTGGTGAGATCTAGATCCAGTTGCGCTACAATCCTTAAGGGGTCATATTCAAATTCTATTGACAATAGGGCTTTCTTCCCATAGACCAGCTCATAAGGAGTGAATCTAGTGGTGGTCTTCCAGGTGGTATTGTAGGCCCAAATGGCCTCAACTAATCTATCTTCCCAGTCCTTTCTACTACTGTTAATTACTTTGGTCAAAATACCTTCCAACGCTCTGTTGGTTACCTCACTTTCCCATTATCTTGTGGGTGGTAAGGAGTGGATGTTCTATGCTTGATCTTGTGCTGGCTTAACAAGTTTTCAATCATGTGAGATGTAAACTGACTACCTTGATCAAAGATCAGTTCTCTAGGGTACCCAAACTTATAAAATACATTTTCCCTTAAGAACTCAACCACTTTCTCTTTTGTTGCTGCTTTGATGGCCTTGGCTTTAGCCCACTTGGTTAAATAGTCAATGCACAAAATGATGTACTGCATTTGCCTGGATGGAGGGTTAATGGGTCCAATGAAATCCATGCCCTGCTTGTCAAATGGCTCGAAAGTCACTTGAGGTTGCAGAGGAATTTCATCCATTGGGTAGGTTTCCCCATCCTTTGACACTAATCACATTGACAAGTATACCTCCTCACATCCTCATGAAGAGTGGGCCAGTAATAACCAACTTGAAGCACTTTGAATGTTGTCATTTTGGCCGCAAAATGACCTCCACAAGGCCCATCATGATAGGTTAGAAGGAAGTCAAAGACTTTTTCCTCCGTAACACGTATTCTCAGAATTTGATCTGGGCCTAGTTTGAAGAGTTTTCCCCCAATCCAAGTGTTTCCTCATAATCTTTCTCTTTTCCTTGGAGGAAAATTTTGATGGAAACTGTGGAAACACCAAGTAATTTTCTATGTTAGAAAACCATGGAGAGAAAACTGAAATGGAAAATAAGTGTTCATCCAGTAACTGATCATCAACCATTCCTTCCTCCCCCACAGGCAAATTCAATTTGGATAAAAAATATGCAACAACATTCTCCTTGCCAGGCTTATCAATAATAGTTAAATCAAATTGTTTCAATAAAAGTAACCATCTAATAATTCGGGAATTTACATTAGGTTTATTCATCAAGTATTTAATTGCAGCATGGTCGGTATGTACAAATGTTTGGTAACCTGTAATGTAGTGCTTAAATTTGTTCAATGAATGCACAACATCTAGGATCTCCTTTTCAGTCACTGTTTAGTTCAGTTCGGCTTTTGAAAGATTCTTATTAATGAAGTAAATAGCATAAGGTAGCTTGTCATCTATCTGGCCTAGAGCTACTCCTTTGGCTTTGTGAGAGGCATCATCATGTATGTGGAAAGGAAGATCCCAATTTGGGTCTCAGAGAATAGGTGCAGTAGTCAACCTGTCCTTTAGGGTGTCCAAGGCCTCTTGACAACTTTATGACCATAAAAATTCAGAGTCTTTGGCTAATAAATCAAATAAAGGAGAAGCCAACTTGCTGAAGTCTTTTATAAATCTCCTATAGTATCCAGCTAAACCTAGAAAACTTCTGACATTCATTTGTTTTTGCAGAGGTGGGACCCTTTTGATGATGGCAATCTTATTTGGATCCATATGCAATCCTTTCTGGGATATTTAATGACCTAGAACAGTCCCTGCAGTGATCAAGAACTCACATCTTTTGGGACTAAGGGAAAAGTTCATTTCAATACATTTGTTTAGCACCTTACCCAAGTTGGACAGATCCTCCTGGAAATCACACCCATAGGGTGTAAAATCGTCCATGTAAATTTCTACTGCATCATGGACTAGCTTGGCAAAGATACTCCAGACTGCCCTCTGGAAAGTGGTAGGGGCATTGCATATGCCAAAAGGAAGGACCCTATAGGTGAAGGTACCCCAAGGACAAGTAAAGGTGGTTTTATCCTGGTCCTCTGGGTTGATCTAGATTTGATTATACCCATTGGACCCATCTAGGAAAGAGAAAAAAATTTCCTTGCAAGACCATCTAACACTTGGTCAACGAAAGGTAGACGGAAATGGTCCTTCTTTATTTCTTTGTTTAACTCTCTGTAATCGACAAAAATATTCCACTTCCCATTTTTCTTTAGAACCAACACCAAAGGAGAAACCCACTCACTATCTGAGATAGGGTAAATGAATCCTGCATCCAACAACTTTTGAAGTTCTTCCTTGACTATAGCCTTGAGAGCTAGATTCATTCTCCTTTGGGGTTGTCAAATTGGTTTGCAGCCCTATTTCATATAAATGTGGTGAGTACACACCGAGGGGTGCACTCCCTTCATTTCTTTGTAACTCCAAGCGAAGGCATCCAAATGTTCCCTTAGCATGTTGCACAACTCTTCTTCTTGGTGTACAAAAAGAGGGGTTGATTTTCAAAGTTCTCTCAGGGCCGAATTCTATTGTCTTCACATGAGTAGGGTTTGAATTAGCTAAGCATAGATCAATCTAGGGGTTTCTTTTGGTTTCCTTTACTAATTCCTCTAAGGACAAGGTGCTAGGAATTTCATTTTGGAGTATGTGTTCAATCAAATCATCTTCATCTATCTGTCCTGCTCGCATGGCAGCTTCTAGGGTATATAGTTTGGTAGAGTAGACTTCATCTTCTTTCTCCTCTTCTAGCCATAAAGGTAAATCATGTTCTAAAGATGGCTGATCAAGAGGGTACAAGACCAACTGCTTGGATAGATGCCCATTTTTGATAGTCATATTTCCAGCCCTGCATTTGAAGTAGGCATCAGCAATGGCTAACCAAGGCCTCCCAAGTATGAGAGGATAACCATTGAGCTTGGCTTTAGGCTGGAGAACTAGGAAGTCTGTAGGGTACTCTCGGGAGTCAATGGAGACCATCACATCATTAACAATCCCCTCGGGGGCTACTGTGGAACGATATTCAAGCTGCAAGACTGTTGTGGTCTTTCTTAATGAACCCTAGAGATTTAGCTTGAGCATGGTGTCCTTAGTCATCACATTAATGGCAGCCCCAATATCAATCAAGGTGTGTGGAACAATGGTTCCATTGATGTGCACATCTACTACATTGCTTCCAGGGTCTAAATACTTTTGGCAAATTACCTGCCCCAACATTAAGTCAAACAAATTTCTAATGACATTAATGGTAGGGATGTCTCTTTTTCGCCTCACTGGATGTTTGAAACACTTCTCTTTGATCAATTTTTTGTAAATAGGTACATCCTTAAGAGCTTGGAGAAGTGGAATTTTGACACATAGATTTTTCAATTCACCCAGAAGTTCATTCTTTTATGGGGTAGGCTGGACTGGCTGAGTTAATCTTTCAGGTAAGGGTGGTGGATTCACTTTAGGCATACTTTCCTCTTTCCTCCTCACTATCCCTAGCTGGAGACGGAGGTTGTTTGTCCAGGAGCACTCTCCCATACCTTAGGTTGATTTCTTGAATTTCCACAACATAAGTAGGGTAGGATATCTCTCCATTGTATACCTGTTGTGGCTTTCTATTTTTTGGGTTCGGATTTGGCGGGGTAGGCATCTGAGGTTGTTTAGGTGGAGAAGGGTGTAAAAGTTGTGGTTGAGTAGGAGGTGAAGGCAATAAAGCTGGAGCATTGTTGTATGGGGTCCTCCACCCCTGAGGTGGTGCATTCCACTAAGACTGTGGTAGAGTATATGGCTAAAATGGATGTTTAGTTGGCCGAGGATGGTACTAAGGTGCAAAAGACCAAGGAGAAGGTGTACACCAAGAGGGATGAGGGTTGTAATATGCATAGGGTGACCCTTGCATGCCCTGTTGGTATGGTCAAGGCCCTTGAGGTCTCCTTTGATTTATGTAGCAGAGTTGTTTAGTCACCCCTTCAGTTCCCTGATAGTCCTGGTAGAGAAGGGAACATGTCTGTGGAGTGGTTTTCTTCACAGACCAAGTAGATTTCTATCAGGTTTAATGGACATTCATTCCTAGGGTGCCTCCTTGTGCATCTAGGGTAGAAGATGGCTAATGCTCTCTCTGCTTCCTCCTTCTTTCTCCTAATGTGCACAATAAACATCTGTAGGGAAAGGGCTTGCAACATTTCACTCTTGAAATCTTCCAGCATATTTCCAATTTCACCTTTTATGGATGTGTTGGAAGAGGATGAGTTGGCCATTGGTTGACTACCCCTACCATTTTTCCTAGTTGCCCTAGAATGGTTCTTAAAGATGGTCTTGATATCTTCAAAGGGTGGCTGGTAGATGTCCCCACCTGGTAGCAGGTTTAGGGTATCCAAAATATCTTCCCTTACCCCTCTGAGCAGGATTAGCTTTAGTGATGCAGGGTCAAGTGTGCACCTGCCCCTTTTGTAGCTAAGCTAGAACCTTTCCTCATAATCCTCCAAGGATTCATTATTCCCCAAGGTCATTCTAATACTTACTGTTGAAGGCTTATTTCCCCTGCAGTGGTCCCAATACTTATTGTTTAAGACTTTCTCATTTGAGCCTAGGTTGTGATGCTATCCCCTAAACCCATGAACCAACGCAAAGTTGCATCCTTGAGAGTGGATGGGAATAATTTCAACTTCTGATCATTAGTGGTGTAATCATAAGTTTTGCATGTGACAACAAACTCAAACAATAAAGTATTTGGATCTTCTGAGGTCAGGCCATAGAAATGAGGAAGAGCAGAGGGGCTTATGTTTTTCATCTTGGTATCTCCATTAGTCTCTCTGATGAGAAAATCACCCTCAATTATTTATCTATCTCCTCTATCATTTCTATTTTCAGCCATTAGGTCAGTTGGAATGGGTTCTCCTTCTTCTTCTCTCCCTGTAGGCTCTTCAAAAATCTCTGGTTGTTTGCCTAAGGGGTCCTCCAATTCACAGCCACCAAAGAAGAGGGAAGGTTGGTTGTTTGAAGTGGTGGGGGTATTTGGTAGAAATTTTCCTAAGTTATCCCTATTCCTACGAGGCATGAAAGAAGTGTTTTTGTTTTTCTTTGTGTTTTTTTTTTCAAGCTTTGAGACTAATTTCAGAATTGAAATAACAAACTGAATGGAAACTAACCGCTGAATGAAATATCACTTGCATAATGGAAAATAAATCAAACCAATTTACAATTACTTTTGAAAAAATGAAGCTAATAGCAGAATGTTAGAGATAAGAAATGGAAGAAAGAAAGCAAAAATCACATCTTACTCAGACACCTCCCAGGCAACGGCGCCAAAAAGTGATGAGCACCAGTATTGCAGCAAGAATGTTGTAACTCCTGGGGCTACCAACTTTACTTTGTCAACCCGAGGTTCATACAAACTTGGAGGTGACAGTGTTGTATACATTGTTATCAGTCCAAAATTTCTTTGAAGTTGTCAGAAAAAGAAATAATAGACGTAACCACAAACCACTTTTGGAGATTAGGACCTAGCCTTCCTGATACTCAGAGAGGGCTCTCTCTTTATAATTTAATTTTGTTTTAGTTAAGATGATTTTAGGCTATTTACTGTTTGCACTTGGGTTTTGGTTTGAATTTGGGTGGTGGGATCACTTTACTTAGATGAATAGAGGTTTTATTCTACCATTGGGCTATGGGGTCGAATGTCAGGCAAACAAGACTGGATTCAATTCTAAAAACAGTGTCTACAGGGAAAGATAGATGAGTTACTACAGATCTCAAAGGCTAAATGGTGAAATGGTTTCAAATCAGATCCAGGGAGAAATTAAGGGTTCCCTAGGCCGGACTTTGGAAGGAATGAAAGAAGTCAACTAGGATGGGAGAGCAATTAAGGGTTCTCAAATCCTGGTATCAGAGGAAAACATGTAAATGAATAACTGTGCAAAACAGAGTGTACTTAAACAAATTCTGAGTGATATATCCAGTTAATTCATTCAAATTTAGAACACACTTAAGATTATGAAACACATAAGAAGGTACCAAAATCAAACAAAGAATATACTTCGCTGCAAATGGCTCATCTCATGAATCCTGTAGCGAAATGATTTTATTACTTGCTCTAGTTTGTTGACTTGAAAATGGTACAATCACCCTTAGGTTTAAGATCAAAATAACTCTACAAATTTAAAATAATCCACCCTAAAATACTTCAAATGAAGAAGTATTTATACAAATTCTAAACTAAAATATCTTGAAAAATTATCAAGATTAGTTTTACAAATATCTCAAACTGTTTCATATTAATAGAACTTAAATAAAGGACACTCAAAACTAATGAATCTATTTGGAACTATATTTATGGATTGATGGTGATAAAGAAGAGAAATTAGAATTTGATAGTAACTCTCAATTGATGATGAGGCTTCCAAGTCACTAACTGCCTCCTTCCTTTGTGCATTATGCCCCAGAATTTCTGCAAAATTAGGGTCCAATGATACCTTTTTATATCTCAATATGAGATAGATATATAAAAAGTGAAAGAGGTTATTGTATATAAGTATTTTATTGAGATAAAACTCATTCATTCTCCAAAAATTCAGCTCTATATGTTCACAATATTCTCTACAAAAGGATGTCAAAAACAGGACTTTGCACAGTCCTAAAAATAGGTTGTGAAGATATGCATTTATCTCCCTTTTCGTAATACCTGTGTAAAATGTGAAATAGGTCTTTGTATATTTTCCTTTTAGGAACACAAACCTCCTCCAGTTTCTCAAAATACATATTGGATTGGACACAATAGTTTCTAAAAAATTATGACTTAAACAACAAATTTCTAGAAAACGTACCATTCTTGCTCTAATTTCATCTTTTAACCTTAATTTTCTTTTAACTGTTTTTACCTTTACTTTGGATAAACTTCATTGTTACTTTTGAAAGTGTCTTCATCTCTGTTTAACCCTCACTGCCTCCATGTTTACTTTTATTGTTTACCTTGATTACTCTGTTTTTCCATCTATCTTCACTTTGACATGAATTTATTTTATTTGTATGCTTTGTAACTATCTTCCATGTTGTTTGTCTTCCCGTTGGCTGCTTTTATTCACTTTGATTTTCAATTTGATACACTTTTACTGATACTCTTTCATCTGGCTAATTTATCTTTTTCCTTTTATTGTGTTTTTTTTACTTTCACTGTAACATTTTGACTTTTATTGTACATTTTCAAATGAGAGGGTCATTCTGTTTTTTTCTCAAAATACTTGGAAATTGGTGAATTGGCTTGTAAATTGGTTTGAATGGTGATTGCATAGGATAAGGTGGCTACAAATGTGAACTGGATGCTCAAATTGGGTGTCCATAGCTTCTTCGGGCGGTAGACGACAATGAATTTTGGTTGCAGAGGCTTAGGGTGTCGCAAACGTATTGCTGAGGTTTTACAGAAAAACGAGTGAAAAAGGATGAAATGGGGCTTCTCGGCCTTTTAAAGGGAAATGGTTATATTTTTACGGGGAAAGTATTTTATGAACAGTGGATGGTTTTCGCATTGGGCTAGGAGGCGTTTTTGGAGGTCATCGCACCGCTTTTGGCAGGTGAGTGGTATTTTCTTGAGGGAACATGATCTATGCCGGAGGCTGACACGTAGCAAAATTGGGCCTGAGCAAAACCACGAATCGCGCGTGCTCTCGGGCTGATAAAGGTCGAAGAGAGAGTGAGCCGATATGGATGCATGTCGTCATATTTGGGGGTGAGAGATCTAATCGCTGTCACGCGATGAAGCTGCACGGAGGGAAATCAGGGTGAAGATTTGCGGGGTTTTCTTTAACGGCACCAAGGGTTCGTGGGTTAACAGGTTTATGTTGGGGAAATATGAAGCGGGGAGTTAATTTAAAGAATGCGGGGGATGAAACTATAGTTTATAATTAAATCGGGGTTTGGATATTATATATGGAGTTATTTAATACGAGAAAAAGGTATATCGGGGAGCTAATACATTAGGTTAGTATGTTAATATGAAATGAATGCGCGGAATCTAAAATATAGTAAGCATAATGTAAAATATGATGTTTGGCTTGAATTTCTTCACTGTGGTGGCCCAATATCAACATTTAACACTTATACTTAGGAAAAAATCATTTTTTGTGGGTTTTTGAGTATTTTGAACGAGAGAGGAATTAGTTAATAGGGTTTTACCTTTCCTAGGTAAAATGTGTTTTAAACTTAGGAAAAGGGGATTTTGTAGGGTAAAATGAGTGATGTAAAGGGAAAAGGGTGTTTTCGTGAACGAGAAGGGTTTCAATAAGTTGGAATCCAATACTTGATGTCCATGAGTCATTAAGCCGAGGGTCTGGTCCCACCAAAAGTTAGAGAAATGATCTGAGCCTTTACGACTGAAGTATTTGAGTACTGGAGCACATTGTGGGGAGGGAAATTAGTAATATGCCAAATGATGTTTATCCATGATTATAAAAATTGCTTGTACCTACCCATCTGCTATTTTAACATTTTATTCCTTATTTACATGGGTTCATTTGAGCTTGCAAACCCTTGTTCATTTTTCTTTGATACAAGAAACTAACTAATTCAAACAATATTTCATCCAAGAGCTTAGTTTAAACTGTTGAGCTTCCTATCATTCCCTATTTTAACTATTGATTTGTCAAGATTAAACTGTTTGGCTAGATATTTATTCTCTATCTATCAACATTAAATTTAAAGCATGAAAAGTCAAGATTAAACTGTTTGACTTATCATGGATTATGGTATTTTAAACAAGCTACACATAATCATTATTTGCAGAAAAGGTAAAATAGTAGTGGCATTTTAATTTGCACACTTTCGTGATCTATTTTTATATCTTTTTTTGGGGTTCATATTTTTCACTTTTTTTATCTTTGTTTCTTTTTGTCCTTTGATTGTTCTTTTAGGACATACCCTCTTTAAATTTTTTAATTTGGGAATACATTTGCAAAAAGCAAAGGTATGTACAATATTACAATACTGACCATAGTCAATTCAAAATTATGAATCCTATTATTATAGGACCCTAACATATACAAGAATATGCAATGGGTCCACTCTTTGTCACTATTGAGCTGTCGATAGCCCACTATGGTTTCTCAAACCAACCTTCTATTGATTCAGAAGAAGCTTGATTACCAATTAGGAAAGGGGAATTTTTCACTAATTGGGAGAATTGAAATAGTGTATGCTGCAGTAAGGAAAGATTGAAATCAAATGCTTTGAACACACCACTCATTTAACTAATTGCTAAGATATCTTACTTCAAAAGGATTATAGGCTAACATGTGTGTAATCCTAACTGTCCTAGGCATGCAATATGAAATAACTAAACATTCTACTGCTGTATATATGAATGAACATAATAACTCTTTTTTTTGTTTTTGTCTTTTTTTGAGAAAATATGAATGTTGAATCTTCTTGGTGATGTGGTAGGTGGGTTAGAGATGGTGGTGAAAGTTCATATGGCTTGGGAGGCAAGTAGGGGTCTTCTCCTATCCTTTAAAATGCTCTTTCCACAAATCAGCCTCAAAATAGGCCACTACAGGTCGTCTTATAGGATGTCCTAATGCTTCCTATAGGATGTCCTAATGCTCCTACAGGATCTGGACGAGAGAAATATGAATGCTTTGGAAGGTGGTATAGGGCTTAGGGAAGGTGAATGATGGAATAAATAAGGTAAGGGAGTGGCTAGGACTTATTCAAAGCTCAAAACAAAATTTTTAAGATGGTTGGATTTGCTTAACAAACCTAGAAAGTCATTCTTATGGAATGATGAATTGGTTGAGGGACTTGGCGGCTTTTGGTGATCATGGATGGATGGAGTCAAGTTGGGGTTGTTGGAATGAGATCTTCCTGCACTATTGAAGTTCTTGCAAAGAATCAATCACTGGAATTTATCCATCAATCATGTCAAACAAGAAAGATTTTCAATCAACTTAGGAAAACAAGATTTCATTATCGAGCTACCTAGTTCATGCATGGAAATACTTGTAGAATATTGTGAAAAACTATGAGATCTAATACAAGGTTGAATATATCAAAAATTACAATTGAATCCTATTCTTGAAACTGAAAATATGTTGGCCTAAGTAGCAAAAAACCCTAAATTCCACAAGAAATTAGAATTCTGTCTTTTTGGGGCTGCATAGGAGTTATTTCCTCAAACCATGGTCCCTGAAGGGAGGAGTGAGGCCAAATCCACCTGCAATTAGCTTTTTTTGGTATTCCTTTATCTTTCTAAGCTACTACTAAATCAATGCACAAATGGAAGCAAACTAATCAAATTCACAACTACTTGCAATGAAACAATGCTAAAACCAATTCAACTACTAATCTATGAAATAACCTAAGCATACAAGTGCAAGACGAGGAGCCTTTGCTGCTAGGGTTTGGCCCTAAACCAAGAGATTCAGCCACTTGAGTCAACTCAGTGCTAGATCAAGGAAATGCTCATTCTCATTATCATATTGAAAAAATTACATAACATTGTTTTTCCACAAAACTTGAACTCGAAAATTCTTAGTGCTTTTACATAAAAAAATATGATTCCTAATAACGTTCCAGGCCTACATATTTATACAACTGAAGTCTCCAACAAATTCCTTAAATCTATGGAGGCTTGGCTCCCAAACTTCAAGATGAACTAGCTCTTTAACCGTCAGTGGCTTGGCTGCCCATGATCTCCATGACTCGGCTGCTTGCAACTCCGAGCTAGTGTCATTTGACTGAGGAATATTTGAATGAGTGAGGATTAAATGAGGAGGATCTATCTTCTATAATCTCTCCTCCTTGTCTCATTCGAGTTTCTACCCTTAATTAGCCAAAATTTCCATGTTTTTCTCTCAAAAACCTGCAATCAATGCACATTAGACTACTAGGCATAACATCTTACTTTTACTCATCTCATTAAGAAAAATGTAACAAAAATATGTAAGGAATTATGAGAAGAGTTGATTTTAATAAGCTTGGAGGTGTATTAAGGTCCATATAGTTACCCAATGATGAGGCTCATCAGGTACCGGAACAATGATCGGTACAGGAACGATGGTCAGTACAGGAATGGAAAATGGTATAAGAACGACAGACAGTATGAGAACTTCAGATCCTGCATCTTTAGCACCGCCATAATGCTCCAATCCTAATGCAAAAAATGGAACAAAATTGTAATGGTAGGTGCACGCCATCCCTCAACAAATATGATATTTTTGGAGTGAATCGAGAATGAATCGTTTGGATGTCCACCTTGTATAGGAATAGCGGACGGTATAGGAACTGTGGATCCCGCACCAACCAAACTTCACTTTAGATTAATGACATTTACTCACCATGCCTTAAGGAAATATGAAAAGTAAAGTTACAAAGGAATTTAAATATGTTTAGTGTTTTCAATAACGAATAATCCCCTATGATCCATATTCAATAAAATCATAGAGAGAGACCAAAAATCATGTGTAAAGGTTTAATTTAAATTGTAAAACAGAGGCTTAGGTAGTGTAGTTAGGACAAAGATAGGGTTAAAAGAAGGACAATTGTGGTGACCAACACCCACTAAGGTGATGATGTCCACGGTCTTGCAGTGTCAGCTCCTGTCTTCACACCTCCTCGTGTTATCATGCCCACCCATTGTCGGGTTCTACGTGGCTCAACAACTATCATCTGAACATTGGGGCCCTTCTTTTCTTGCCACTTTCCAATTATCTAAGGGAAATTCTCTATTGGATGATCT
Organism: Pinus taeda; assembly: GCA_000404065.3. Taxonomy (NCBI): domain Eukaryota; kingdom Viridiplantae; phylum Streptophyta; class Pinopsida; order Pinales; family Pinaceae; genus Pinus; species Pinus taeda. The sequence goes on along the minus strand of APFE031521817.1, from coordinate 11,344 downwards.
AGGTATTTGTAATAAATACACGTGCAACATGGATTGGTGCAATCTCAAGCCAAATGTTCCTGTTGTCCATAATTCTAATAAATTATATTGTTATTCCCTTGGCCAAATCCTCCTCTTCCTCTACCAGGTCCTCCAAGCCCTCTAGCCATCATACTGAGTCCTCGACCTTACTAATTATATTTTCTACCTTGAGTATACCCTGGATGATTAAGTCCATTTTTCACAGCTTCCTCTTCCTTAGGCCCTTGTACTCTGAAGGAATCAAAGGTTCATTTGTGCATTAACTCTAGTGAGTGAAAATGATGAATATTGTGCCCCATTAACTTGCATAAGTCGCAGGAAAAATTTCACATTGTGGCCTCATATTTTTGCAACATTGGGAAACTAGTTGGTATGTGTCCCCATACCGTGCAAATATTGTACCACATTCCCCTGCCCCATGAAAGGGGATTTTTTGCGCTAGTTGCCATATGATCAGTCAATAGTTTGCATTCATTCCAGTGGTGACTCCATTCAGGAAATTGTACACCATACTTCATCTCTCTTTTCCTTCCCCTTCAACAAATCTTGAAGTTGAGAGGTTAGCGTGGCTAGTTAGGACAGCACCTCCGCCATACCACTGTTATTAGTCCCACCTCTTGGCGAGGCTTCTAGTTTCAATGTCAGCTCCAAATCCTCTAACTACATACCAATCCTCTATTGCATAAAGGATATTATGATGTGTAGAAATATTCTAGAAATAAACCATTCTTTGTGCTACACATCTAGAATTTTGAACATCATCCTATCCTCCAACACCTTAAACCTTTGGTCAAAGTCCCATATCGATTCTCCTAGGCTTTTCTTAATATCTTTGAGTTCTGTGATGCATTGGGACTCTGACTTAGGCTTATTAAATTCTTTGATTAACACCTACTTAATACCCACTAGAGTCATATTTTGTCCAACTAGTGTCACACCCTTATACTTCATATACCATGTCAGCATGTGATCCCTGAACGTGGATTCCATTTGTGCAATATTTTTGGCTTCATCTTGGACCTGCTCAACTCTCCAAGCAATCTCACAAACAAACAAATCTTGTTTTGGGTCATCTGTTAAAACACACTTAAACATGGGAATCTTTAGATCTACACTCGCCATAGTGGTACGCATTGTACTCTCAGATGAATTACTCCCTCTCGCACTCGCTATACTGCTAGAAATATGTGAACTTGTCTATGCACCACTCTAAGTCTAAATATTTCATGTTGGCCCCCCTACAATTGGAAAAAATCCACTACTACTACTATTTTATCCTCCCTGACTATGAGGACCTCCCATTCTAGTTTAATTTCTGCCTAGTCTCTAGCCTTTCCCACACTTTTGCAACTATTTCTCATCGAGCCTCTTTGTACGTGGTGTTCTCTTTAACAGGGTCAAAATTTGGAGGTAGTTGAGGGGCTCTCCTTACCCACTAAGACGATGATGTCCAGGGTCTTGCAATGCCAACTCCTGTCTCTACACCTCCTTGTGTTACCATGCCCACCCACTATTGTGTTCTACGTGGCTCGACAATTATCATTTGAACATTGGGGCCCTTCTTTTCCTCCCACTTTCCAATTATATAAGGGAAATTCTCTATTGGATGATCTAGGGACTTGTAATAAATACATGTGCAACATGGATTGGTGCAATCTCGAGCCAAATGTTCCTGTTGTCCATAATTGTAACAAATTATAGTGTTATGCCCTTGGCCAAGTCTTCCTCTTCCTCTACTAGGTCCTCCAAGCCCTCTAGTTGTCATACCGCATCCTCTCCCTTACTGATTACACTGTCTGCCTTGAGTATACCCTAGATTATTAAGTCAATTTGTGACAACTTCCTCTCCCTCAGGCCCTTGTACTCTTAAGGAATTGAAGGTTCGTTTGTGCATTAACTCCAATGCACGAAAATGATGAATATTGTGCCCCACTAACTTGCATAAGTCACAGAACAAATTTCGCATTGTGGCCTCATATTTCTGCATCATTGGGAAACTAGATGGTATGTGGCCCCATACTGTGCAAATCATTTACCACATTCCCCTGCCTTATGCAAGGGAATTTTCTAAGCTAGTTTCTGTATAATCAGTCAATAGTTTGTATTCATTCCAGCAGTGACCCTCCATTCAGGAAATTGTACACCCTACTTCATCTCACTTTTCCTTCCCCTTCAAAAAATCTTGAAGTTGAGAAGCTAGCATGACTAGATGGGATTGCACTTGTGCCATACCATTATTCTTAGTCCCACCTACTCGTGAGGCTTCTAGTTTCAATGTCAGCTCCAAAATTTATAACTACATAATAATCCTCTATTACATAAAGGGTATTTTTATGTGTGGAAATATTCTAGAAATAAATCATTCATTTTCCTATGCGTCTAGAATTTCGAACATCATCCTATCCTCCAACAACTTAAACCTTTGGTCAAAGTCCCATATTGATTCTCCTAATATTTTCTTAATCTCTTTGAGTTTCGTGATCTATTAGGACTCTAACTTAGGCTTCTAGAATTCTTTGATTAACACCTACTTAATACCCATCACAATCCTATTATGTCCAACTGGTGTTGCACCCTGATACTTCATACCATGTCAGCACGCTATCCTTGAACGTGGATTCTAGTTGTGCAATATTTATGGCTTCATCTTGGACCTACTTAACTATCCAAATAATCTCACATACAAAGAAATCTTGTTTTGGGTCTTCGGTCCCAACACCGTTAAACATGGGAATCCTTAGATCTATGCTTGCCATAATGGTATGCATTGTAATCTCAGATGAAGTAATCCCTCCCATGCTCATTTTATTTCTAGAAATATATGCACATGTCTATGCACCACTCTAAGTCTGAATATTTTGTGTCGGTCCCCCTCACAGTTGGAACAAATCCACTACTATTACTATTTTCTCCTCCCTGACTATGATGACCTCCTATGCTAGTTGAATTAGTGCGTTGAATCCTTACCTCCTGGTCTGTAGATGCACACAAGGTGCTGGGTTCAACCCCGGGCATGTTTTGATCTTTTCCGCTTCCCTTTTGAATCCTCCCTAGTGTGTGAGTGATGAGCCCTGGTATTGCACCAAGGACGTTGCAACTCCCAAGGGTTTCTCAACTTAAATTATCTACCTGAGGTTCATACAAAATTAGAGGTGGCGGTTATATATGCATAATAGGTTAGGTTCTATTAATGTCACCCTCATTCATGAAATTAGATCAATGTGTTCATAGACCGCTCCTCCAACTAATTACAATGAAAACTTCTTATGAAAGCATAAATGAACATGATTCTAACTACAAATGTGAAAATACCATTCATTAAATGAAAATTTTAATTGAAATTGCATGAAAGGAAAATACTAATCTATTTGTAGAATTAAATCATGCTACTCTACTTTCACACTTAATCAAATCAATAACCAACTTTCAAGCATCATTTGTCTACTCACACTTGCTTGAAAATGAGGAATCCAATCTTTAACATACTTAAGAAGAAAAATACTAATTCTAACTTTGTTTGTTATTTGATGGTTGTAGTGAGGAAAGGATGAGGTTGGAGTGGTCTTAGAGTCTTCCCTAATAATTAAATCATAGTTTGGGGGCCATTATTCAACTTAAATATGCAATAGTCAAAGTATGGAGCAAAACTAGTTGAAGAAAACAATGCTACATGTTTGTTACAGGAGGTGCTACAGGAGGTCATGTATTGCTACAAGAGGCCCTGTTTTGCTACAGGCGGGTCCAAGGGCGTTCTGAGGACAAAAATGGTGCCTTTAAGGTAGAGGAAGTCAGATGAAGGTAGAAGGAGGTGAATGAAGGGTATGGAAACCCCTCATCCAAGCTTAGTACCCCTTGGAGGTCTATCTTGCACCAAAGTTTATGCCTACTATGTCCTTCATTTACCTTAATAGAGTGACTTTGGATACAGAGTTTGGAACAAGATGAGGTGCCTAGGAGGAATATGTAAAGGTCTAGGTGGATGTGGAAATGTGTGCCCACCCCTCCAAATCAGCATAATTCCCTCAACTAGTCAAATACATGCATCAAATGATCATTATTACAGCAAAGAAAATTAACATGGAAAATATGAGTTGAATTTTATTTAAGTCTACTCTAACCTACAACACAATTCAGATTGTCAAACCAATGCTTCTAACTCCTAAGTTATATAGATTAAACATGCATAAACATTGCAATCCAATACTTAACAATTTCCAAGAAATCATAAAAAAATATTTTTGAGTTGTTATTGTGGATCTTTCCAATCACTCTTCCCACAAGAGAGGTGATAGGAAACCCTGCAATTACAAATTTTTATGATATAACAAATACTGAAATAAATAAATAATTGCAATGATTTGAACAAGAACAAGATACAAATACAAGAGAGGGACTAAAGCCCATGGGTTGGGCCCAAACTTGATGGTTGAAATGCTCCAAAACTAACTTAGATGCAGACCAATGGTAAACTTCTCATTAACAGAAAATGATAGTCACATGCGTAATATGAAAGATAAGAATAAAAATGTCAAGCACTAGGCTCTCAGTAGCTACTCCTAGCTGCAACCAAAATTTAAATCCTAATGAGCCTTTCATCTAGTTTATTTATACAAATTAAGGGGCATCTCCCTTGAAAGGAGGAATTCTCCTCTCTGAAATCTCAATATTTATGGATCTGGTTCCCTTTGACCTTGTCATGCACTTGGAGTTCCTCGAATTTTAGTGAATTTGAGTTATTGGTGAGGATTCTGTGATCTCAAGCCGAGTTAGGGAGTTAATGAGGTGGACAAACCCCCTATATTCTCTCTAGGTATCTCCATCAAGCCCCTGCATGGTAAATATCTCCACAAATGCTTCTTTTTCCTTCATATTAACCACATTAGGCCATACAATATGACAAAAACCCTTTAGTCTTCCTACTAAGCATTTTATCACTAAAAATGTGAATTAATTTGAGAAAAGGAGAGTTTTAAGGGCTAGAGGATAGCAAAATGAAACTCAAAATATACCTATTGATGGGCCCCAGCATCACCTCCCTGTTGAAGGTGTTGCTCATCCTTTGTGAAACTTAGTCACTGATGTGAAGTTCATGCACAACCCTGGTGGCCTCTATGACATCCCAAGGCATCTCAGATGGTGTACCTTCTTGTGGTGTTAGGCGGACTAATCCCTCTTGTGGAAAAGATGAATCTCCCTAGATCTCAAACAAAATCTAATAACAAACAAGAAAAGAACTACTACCTTTCCTTAGCTTATGATTGATTGAAACAAGTAATATGTGAGAGATCACTTACTGGTTTAACGAAGTGCCCGTTGAAGTCCTTTCAATGCCTTCGACAGTTGGCTTCTCCTTAATGCTTTAGAGACCGTTCCAGTGCTCTCCACAAATTCTCCATGATTTTTCAAAGGAGATCTTCATAGACATAAACACACAAAGGATCAAAGCATATAGTGTATATAATGAAAGATAAATTAAATACTTAACTCAACATGTATCATAAATTGAATCAATAACCAATCATAACCTATGTGAGTGATCAAGAAATCTCACAAATGATATAAGAATAGACATGATTAGAAAAGAACAATTTCTTTTAATTGAATAAAAGAGAGAAAAAACTTACAACCACAAAGCCTTGATGTTACAAACCTCTTCCCACAATATCCAACCTTCTCCTTAGATGAAAAACCTTCTAGCCTTATTTCTGCAGCATAAACCTAACTTCAGTGGTGCTCTCCAATCTGCTAGCCTATGCTTGATTTATAGGCCAAGAGGAGGATATTTGGGATCCTCTTCCTAAGGGATGAGATCCCCAAATGGTGGTATATGTGGTCCACAAAGAGAGGGAAGTAGCTCCATGATGGGAGGGATCAGGCTTGAGTAAGAATCAATTTGAAGTTGTTAGTTGGGAAAGATTCAACTAACAAAGCTTCTAGACTTCACTTTTTATTTTTTACTTGCGTTGAGTCATGTGTGCAGGTCATAGTGTAAGACAAAGCAAACTTTTGTGCAAACTCTAATGGTCTCTTATGTGTATGCGCAAAAACTGACTAGGGAATTGCGTAGGAAGTCAAAAATAGGTTTTTTGGCCTTGAGATCCATGAATTTCATTCTCTTTGGAATTGTTTGGGTTCTAGCCTTTGCTTTGGAACACTTTTATGGATAGTGAAAGATCCAGAATGATGGTCATTTTCCTAATGCGACAAAATTACGTGCAACATGTGGATAAAAGCCTGCATTTGCCTCTATGTTTGTTAATTGTTTTTTTTTGTTCTGCATGTTTCCTTCTGTCTTGTAGGCCCAATAGTAAGGGAGGAATGAGTTTGAGTCCTAACCATTTGATCTTCATCCTCTGCATGATCCTTTTGTATAATGGGGTTCTCTCCAAGGCATGCCTAATTCTTTCTGGAGAGTGATACTCTCTTATTTGTAAGTTGTGAGGCAGGGCATGCCACTTCTTTAACAAGCCTACAAACTCTCTATTCCCAACATCCTAAATGTATCCTCAAAATGGAGGATGGATTGTTCTTGGGTTGCCATGTACCTAGGTGCTAAATCATAATAAGAGGAGATGAGATTGTCATTACTGATGACAACCTTGGGGCTTACTAATTCGGCTATGATGTATAAAGGATCCCTTTCTTCTTTTTCCATCACCTTATTTACTTCTTCAACTCTTGTTTCCTCATGTGTCAACTAAGAGGCTAATGCCATAAGTTTCATGTCTCCCAATATTGAGTTGGGTTCCTAGAAATTCATATATGTTAGGATCAGATTATGCATGTAAAACTCATCTATTTTTTCCCTATCCTCAATACTTGTCGTTTTGAAAAAATCAATGAATTGTCTATAGTCCTGGAAAGGTAAATACCCATATTGTGCTAGTGTCTTTATCTGGAATTGCAGCCACTACTCTTTGAGGAAAATGGCATAGGATTTGGATGGCTATGTACATTGTACGACTTCCATAAATAAACTTGACATAGTAGCAAGTTGTGTCTCTTTTTCTTGCAACTAATCTCTTAGCCTTGTGTTTTCTTCCTGTAGTTTCTATCTCATGATTGACTCCCTTAGTTTCAAATGATTCAATTCCTTTCCCATTTCATTGAATTTATCCTCCATGAGGCATAGATCTTCTATCATTTTGGATTTTTCAATTTTCATCCATCTATGTGTTCTGCCACTTTCCTTCTCCAACTCAAGGAAGAGTGGTATAACAAATTTATTAAGTATAATCCTACCACCCTTGATTTGTAGTAGGATTCTAGACTAGGTTTTGGATCAAGCTCCCAGAGCTCTTGGAGGCATTTTTCATCTTCTTTTGTGGTGGATGCCCCTTCCTATATCACCCTTCGTTGCTCTCGTAGCAACCCTTGTTTATCCTATAGCAACTCATGTTTCTCTTGTAGCTCTTCTTTTTCTTCTTGTAACAGCAAAAATTATGTCTTAAGCCTCTTAAATGTGACTTCTCTACTGGTGGGCCTTCCCATGGGTAAAATAGGTTGCTTAGTTTTGGCCTTAGGAGAGGTAATTTCTTCAATCTTTCCCCCACTAGGTCCCACTTCTCCCTTTTTTCTTATTGACTCATCAATGGGGATAGGGATTTTTAAAGGAGGTTGAGGCTTCCCTTGCCTTATCCTGGTGCTCTTCCTTATTTTAAATTATAAGGGACCTTGCCTTGGCTGCCTTCTTTTGGGCTTGACAAGTGTGCCCAATGTGGCCAATGCAGCAAGCACTTCTTTCTATGTGTTTCTTGATGAAAGACTTATTTTCTTTCCTTCCCTACTTGTCTCATGAGGTTTAGGGGGAACCTTAGGGTTCTCCTCCTCTGTTTCTTTCTTCTCCCCTTCTTTTCCTTCCTCTATTTTTGCTTCTTCTTCCTCTGTTTATACTGCCTCCTCTTCTTCCTCGGCTTTTTCTTCCTTCTTCTCTTATCTACCCCGAATACTAGAGGCTGGCGTTCCCTCTTATTGTGTGGTGGAAATTACTTATGTTTCAATGAAAATTTCCCTTTCCATATCCAAAGAATTAGTCCATAGCACAAGGTTCCATAGGTGTCTTAAGCCATCCATAACAATTAGCTTAATGAGGAAATGGTGAGAAATTTGTTGGTGTTTCCTTTCCCTCCCTTTTTGGGTCATTTTAGTGATAGATTGTAGGAGGAAATGTGGAACATTGAGCCTTTCTGGAATGGGTAATTCTTCTTTTAATATTAGCTCATGGAGTAGCCTAAAATGATAGGCATAAACAATACTCAACCTCCCCTCAGAAGATATGTTTTTGAGAATGTGATAGGCCACTTCATCTCAGGGGTAAGGTAGGCTTTCTATCCTCACTCCATTTTAATCTTCTATACAATTTTCTATATGGATGAAGAGGTTCTTCTTGGTTGTGGCCCCTACTTCCTTATCCTCCTTACTCCATCGAAATCCTAAGAGTAGGATAGTCACTCTGCTTATGAGTTCAACATTTAAAGAGATGTAAATTCCTCTAACAATAATAGTGGCACTATCTTCTCCTTGAGAATTTAGTGCCATGGAAAATTTCTGAGTTATGTCACCATCATACCCCTTCAATTGTTCAAAGAATCTTATCCACTAATGTCTTATAAAAATGTCTACCATAGGAGGATGCTGATGAATTATTTTTGTGTTTGTGGGTTCCCTTCTGTTGAAACCTCCCCCCATTTATCCTATGGCTCCTTCTCAGGGTTACATGGGTGTATTTTTAATTTTTTCCTTAGAGCAGTCTCAGGTGTAGAGAAAGTGTCGAAATTTAATTTTTACCAGAGGAGGAGAAGGTTGCTAATAATTTTTTTTTATCAAAACAAACTTTCCTCTGTCCCTATATTTCCTTCACATATAACAAATTTCAAAGGAATCTACTGCCAACTTGTTTCCTACAGGGTACTTAATTTAGGAAACATTAACCATGCAAATGTATGGAAATTAAAGAGGGAGAACACCACTTAGTCCTTTCAAGATAACTTTGTCATTTGCATGAGGTTTTGAGGACAACTTCGGGTATTTTTGGCTCCCTTTCTCCCTTCAATTTTCTCATGTAGCTTCTTTTTCGACCTCCTATAGTAGTTCATATCCTCTTGTAGCACCTGAAAACATAGTTCGAAGTAGATTAGTGGAACCATAGGCAGTCTTTGATAACACTATCTCGTCCTTCTCCAACTGTTTTATAGGGATGAGTGATTATGAAAATGGAGTCAAGCCTTGTACTTATTTTTCCTTTTTATGGTAAAGGATTGGATCGCTTTGGTGATATGGCTGTTGCACGAACTTCCAATTTTTAATTGTTTCCCCCGCTCCTTGTAATCATCACTCCTCGTAATCACCACTCCACTTAAGTTGACTTTTCCACATTGCATGTGTGACTGAACAAACTTTAGTTTTGTAATAGAAGATGGCCAAGTTTACTGGCCACCTCCAGGCCATAAAAATTCCTTTCTTGACCATTAACACATTTTATCATTATATGCATAGGGAAGAGGTGAGGGTTTTCATACCTAAGCCTACTTGTGATATCGAACTGTTGGAGATGCCTGCATGTTGGATTTGGACTTCATAATATGATGACATTGAAGGTATTGATTTCCTTTGCTTTCTTTTGCACTTGTCTTCATAGTTTTGATGATCCCTTGACTGATAAAATTGTTGTATGTGCAGGCTTAATCCTAGTGTCCAATCTCTTGCTGGTGGAGTGGATGGATTATCTAATATCTGCTCTCTAAGGATGGTGTGTCCCTTTTCAACTTCAGAAATAGATTCATGATGCTCAAGGTGCCTTTATCTTCTGCTCTATGGGTGTAAAAAAAAAAAATGATTCTAGATTTTGTTGTAACTATACAGGCTGCTACAGGAGGAGTCTCCTTCCTGTAGAAATCACTTAATTCCTCTTAGATACCTCATTTTGCATGTGCTATCAAAGGAAATCCATAGGAGGTATAAGGACATGATTAAAATCATCAAGAGGTGGTGTAGGTAGTAGAAAAGTTGAAGGCAAAGCTTTTTCTGTTTTTTTTTTCTTTATGTAGGGCAGAATAAAATTTGAAGATGATTTTTGGCTAGATGGAGTGGATGAGTGATGAAGGGGTGTTGGTGGACCTCTCCCAACAATTTCTAGAAATAACATGACATTTGGACCCCTTTTCTCCAATCAGATCTGCCTCTTATAGCAATTCAGGTTTCTCTTGCAGCGAAACAAAGCCTCCTATAACAACTTAGGATAGTCCTGTAACACTTCAAAAAGGAGGCAAAACATGGTCCAATTGTTGGCTAACTGATGGAGAAAGGTAGGGAGGTGGATGAAGAGGGTGAAAATGAAATGGATGGCTAGAAAAATGGGGGAATGGATCTGTAGAATCTATTTTGTAGTGTTGAAAATGCAACAAGATGATGGAGCTTAGTGAAAAGAAGTCGCCTTCACTAAGTGGGCCTGCAGGCTATTTTTGGCGCAAAGTCTATTTTTAGACTATGTCTATTTTTAGACATATGGGCGGAGTCTATTTTTAGACTGCGAGGCTAAAAATAGAACAGTCGAATATTGTTAGCTCTTAATAATATTTGGACTATAAACATTATCTTATTCTCTTGGAGCACTTCAGTTCGAGCTACGGATGTGGCACATGCAGCTGCCAGAAGGAAATACATGGTTCTTATGGGTTACTTGAGCTATTGCATGGAGGAATTCAATTAAGACTTCAGTGATTGAGTTCTGTGGAGTTGGATCAGGAGTTGATGGAGTTGTGTTCAGTTTGACTTAGTTGAAATAATTGTATTTAGTCTAACTGATCAATAGACTAAGTGATGAGTGGTGTGAATTAGTTATTAATTAATTCACTAATTATTAACTCATAAAGAAACTGAAGAATACATCAGTTAACTCAGT
>APFE031521807.1:55976-79838 GCA_000404065.3 Pinus taeda | reverse complement strand
TATTATATTATTGATAAAATCGCCTTCCATTTTTCCTATATACCATGGAGATTCGCCCATTTATTATATTTATAAATTCAGGGGGGGTTCTTAAAATTTTCCCTGTTGTGCCCCATCCCTCCATTGTTCACATCAATTATTTTCCTGGCCTGGACTGCCCCCCGCTATCCCTTGCGACCTTGAACCTGTTAGGGTCTTATTTTCAAGCCTCGCCCTCCTTTGATGTGCCCATCCCTCAGCTCCCCCACGTCTTCGCCCTGCCTGGTTTTATGCCCATCTCAGGAACTCCTATACCTGAAACCCTACCCTACAGAAACCCTCATCTCTCTAGCGCCCCTACAAACCCTTGTAGCTTTAACCCTAACCCTAGCATGCCCATCCGCTCGGGATGTTTCAGCTCCCCGATCCCTACCCCTAAATCTACCCCAACCACCCCACAGATAGTGAATCAAGGCATCTGCGGACTACTCAAGGATTACCCGATGGCCCGTCCTATAGATACGCTAAAAAAAGGCCAGTGTCTTAGGGCTGGAGACAGAGACATAAATCTTGCCCTAGGTGAGGATCTCTCGATGGGAGAAGTGGACGATACCGCCAAGAAGGTCTTGGTTGGCTGTGTCTGTTGGCGGAACTACACTATAGAGCGGCTTCGGCTCTGGACAGAGGAAAATTTGGGTTCCCTTCTAAAAGATCTGCCCATCATCCATGTACTGGCAAGGGGATGGTTTGCTCTATGATTCCGTCGGAGTGAATACATGGATTGGATCACATCTAGATTCTAGCACATAGAACTGGCGCCTGTATTGCTGAAGCAATGGGATCCATTATTCGATCCCGAGAGAGAACAGTTAGGGGCAGGACCAATCTGGGTTCAGCTACTGGGCCTCCCACTGCAATACTAGACCCCTACCATCTTCAAGTGAATTGGGGATATGTTCAATTGAGCCTCTGCAACGAATTTTCTCCACTACCCCACCGATTATATCTGGATTGGACAGGACTCCACTACCATCTGTACACACTCCATCGGGCTCTCATGCCTACAATCTTTGCCCCTGAAGGCAAAACACCCCAGACGCTTTGGGCTTGGGTATCACTCCCTACCTATCTGACCATAAGCCCACCAAAGGGTGACCATCCAAATTAGCTAAAGTCATTAAAATCACAGAGGATGGTGTTGCCTAGGGCCGACAAAACACCATTGATTGGGTGCTTAGAGCAGCAGACACCCTAGCCAAGGTTTCCCGATGAAATGGCTCTCCTTCAATTTGATCCAGGGGTATCTCGAGACATAAAGGGGATGAAAAAGGCTCAAAATTCAAAATGGTAGAAAGGAGAATTGGTGGCATCAGTTGAAAGGATTCGTCTCCCTGATCACGGTGGCGTGAACGGTTCGTCAATCTGAGCTCGTATGCAAAAAATAGAGCTTTTTAAAGTTTGGTCTGGCAGGGGAAAAATAGGACCCACAATGCACCACATGGCATTCCAATCAGCATGTAGGACCCACATGATAGCTTGACACTTAGCATCCCTCCAGTGACCTTCGAAACTTGCACAAGAGACAAACAACATTTACTTATAATTTTTTTATATAGTTAATACCTTAACTATATAACTAAACCCAAATATATTAAACAAAACGATAACAAAATAAATAAATATATATATATATCCAATCACATATATATTAACCAAAATCAAAACAAAAAAATCATTTTTTTTATATTAAAATATTATAACAAAAAAATTCCAACGTGACATTCACGTGTTATTGCATAAAGGTAATTGGTTATGTAGTATGGTTATACAAAAAAACCATATAAAGTTAAACATATAACGCAAAACATATGGTGTTAGGTTATATACACCATATATGGGTAAATCAACGACATATCCAACCGTTCAAAGATGGTTCACAACAAATCTGCATACAGCCCACATAACCATTGGACATAACGTTTCATAAGCCGCCGGTGGTTAACGTTGGGGGTTTGGGTAGGCGGCCACGTAGGTGGTCCTGCCACCCAAAGCCACCCACCATGTACAAGCGACAATACAAAGAGTTTAATGCGGGTGATACGGTTGGATGGGAATGGGTGCAGGCCGCCAAAACGGCGGGCCCACTACCCAACAAATCCTTTTAATGTATATACATGCAGTTGGGTGTTTTTATGAGTTCTGAAAACTGTAAACGGATATGTGTGGAGTGGCAGGGTTTGAGCTCTAACTTTTTCTCACTATCTTAATATTTTTACCAATCACCTAAACCAATTTTTTGGTAACTCTACCCAGGAAATTATATAAATTTAGTCTTTTCCCCAGAACAAGGATGACTACATGGATTTCGAGGCAAGGCAGTACGCAAATTGAGGAATTTAATAATTTTTTAACGCAAGAGCCATGAATTTTGCAGGAAGGTAAAATTTTCAACTTCTCAGAAATTGACAAATTTTATATGGTTTTTACACCTCTCGTTGCCACGAGCGCAACGGTGTTGTTTGTTTCTTCATCATAGGTCTGCATTTTCTGTCATTTCCGTAATGCATGTGGGACCATGATTTCAGCGAAAATAGGGAGCGAAACCTTGAACCATGAAATTTTCCCAAGGAGGTAAAATTTCACTTTGTCAAAATATGGTCGAGTTTATACTTGTTTTTCATGGTTTTTTACAGGGATCCTAATGGTGAAATCAGATTTAACATCTGAGTAGCAGATTTTCAACTCATCCCTAAAACAGAATCTTTGAGGAATCCTGAGGGAATCTAAAAGATTCCTTGAGCTCTGAATTTTCAACTTCTCAGAATTCGGATTTTGGACAGTCGTTTCAGCACTACTTGATGCCACAAATCTGATAGTGTATTCAGATTTTTCTTTCTCTCATTTCTTCTTTCAGTCACTTTTCAGAGTGCCAATACATATGTCCATCTTCATGTGCGAACAGTCTTCTTCTTGCGATCGATGCTGTAAGATCGATGTTTCAGCAAGCTTCAACACTTTGACAGCCTTTTCTTTAGATGGCCCTTGGTGGTGAGGTATATGATGTGTTCATGTACTTCTTCTTTCTACATTATGTTGTACAGATCCATGATTGATGATTGATGCAGGATCTTGTTATTATATGTTGTCATGATTCCTTGCTTGATTTGATGCGGAATATTTCTAGGTGATGTACTTTCTGTCATAACTCTTTATGTTATGCTTTGAGATCCCTCGTTGTATGTTGTTGGGATACTTTTGTTGTCGCCATGCATGTGTTTTTCTTTGACATCCCTTTTGTGCCATGTTGGCGGGATGCGCTCCATGCTTGTTTTTGTGTCATGCTGATAGGAGTCTTTTGATTGAGAGTTCTAGCTGTGGAACATCTCTTAGAGCCACTCCTGCATGAGGGCATTCTGCCTTGTACGATCGAGACATCATCTGTGTACATCATCTTTATTGACAACACATAATGCAGTGGCCTACATCATCTTGACACCAGCGCCCGGAGACGTAGTCCCTCTTCGACGAACTCCGTTATAAACGGCTTTTGTTTTCATGTGCTGATGATTGTTATGTTCCTCTTCTTTACATTCTGCAGCTGTATTTGTTAATGTTCTTTTAAAAATCAATTTTAACACATCACGAAAGTAAAAGGTCTTGGAAGGGTCCTTCATCACATCCAGATCGGGATCACAATTGTAGGGGCCTGGCCAGCCCTCCAAAAAAATTGGCCCTCAAGAGACTTTTGAGTAGCGAACCCTGTGACATTATTTTCCTACAGGAAACCTTGGGGCCTTCTGATAGATAGTTAAAGCCCTCTTGGGCATCATGCCTGGGTGGCACTTTCAAGCTTTGGAAGATGTTGGAAGGTCCTAGGGACATGCCCTTGGGATCAACCCTCGAACCATCAAGGTGATTTCCTCATGGGGACGGCATGGTTTTCTTGGTATGGATCTCTTTTTAGCTGTATTAGGCAAACAGATTCGTATAATAAACATATATGCCCCCTATCAAAATATGTTGGACTTCTGGTACCGGTTTTTGGATAGCCCGATGATCACTCCCTCAACCATATTGGGGGGTGACCTTAACATTTCCATTAGACAAAAAAGAATCTTGGGGTCATCACTCACAACTTGATCCACTTTTAGATCGGTTAAGTTCTATGCTGGATCAGCATGGCCTTATTGATGTTCCTATGAATAAGAAGATGCCCACTTGGCATAATAGAAGGACTGGTGAGGCAACTTTGGGGAGAAGACTAGACTGATATCTCATCCATGAAGACCTTTTGGTTACTCTCACAAACTTCAGACAATGGGTGGGCTCAGGTGGCATATCTGACCATTCACCTATAATATTTGGAATTGGCAGGATCCATAACCAAACCTAGGGTCCCCTACAAGTTCAATTCTTCATGGTTAAAGGAACTAGACTACCTCAAGACGTTCTCTGACTACTGGAAATCCCATCCCCTTTCAATTGAGATGAGGAAAGCTATAGGATTCTACAATAACTTGTACAACCTTAAGCATCTTTCCATTGATTGGGCCAAAAAGAAAAAACCCAGGGAGGATCTTGCCATATCTGCTTTAGAATCCCAGAAATCCCTACTAACAGATGAACATGGAAGGGGCGTTATCTCCATCGAGTCAAAATTGCATCTAGTGGAGTTGGAAGCCCAAAGATCTAAGATCCTACAGGCCTGGGAAGAAACTTGGAGACTTAGAAGCAGGGCCATCTGGTTACAATCTAGGGATGGAAACACTAAATTCTTCCACAAATTTGCAAATGGAAGAAAAGCCAGCAACATGATTTTGCAGATTCACTCAGATCAGGGATCGTCGGCAAATACTCACTCACAGTTATCACAGTTGAGCACTGCTCATTTCAAATAGTCGTTCAAAGCTCCTCCATGTGCTACACTGGCTGATATTATCCGTATTGTTGGGTATTTCCCCCAATTTGTGGATCTTGAAAGACTGGAGGACCTTAATAAACCTGTCTCCTTGGGGGAACTGGAGAGCACTCTAAAGTGGTTTAAAAGAGATAAAATCTCGGGGCTAGATGGATGGCCTGTGGAGTTCTACCTCACCTTCTTTGACATCATTGGACCTGATCTACTTGTTGTAGTGGAAGAAAATCATATCCAAGGCAGATTACATGAGCCTATAAACTCCACCTTCATAGCCCTTATCCCCAAATTGGATTCTCCTCTATCCTTTAATGATTTCCGACCTATATTCCTCTGCAATTGTCTCTATAATATCATAGCCAAGATCATAGCTAATCATATCAAACCTATCCTATCAGATCATATCTCCCTGTTACAGTTTTCCTTTTTACAAAACCGTCAAATTCACAAGGCCATTGGCATGGCACAAGAGGCCCTCCACTCTATCAAGCTAAACAATCTTAAAGGAATAATGCTCAAAATTGATCTCTCAAAGGCTTTTGACCAGGTTAACTGACTATATCTCTAGCTTCTACTCACTCATCTGGGATTCCCCCCAGAATTCATCTAATGGATCATTTGTTGTTTTACTTCAGTCTCCTTTGCAATTTTAATCAACGGATCGACTTCCCACACCTTCCGGGCTGAGAGGGGACTCAGACAAGGATGCCCCCTATCCCCCCTACTTTTTCTATTGGTTATGGAAGGACTTAGATGAAACATTGCCTCCGAGAAGTGTGCAAGGAGCCTCAAGGGACTAAAGATAATAGACCAATGCACACTTACTCATCTCCTCTTTGTTGATGACATCCTCATATTTCTGGATGGAGGCATACAAGACATAATTACCTTCATGGGGATACTGAGGCTATTCAACTCAGCCACTAGGTGTTATAGACATATTTGGGCACTTCAACTCCAATCTTATATGTCGATAAACTAGGGATATTCAACCCCTAAAAGAGTTGTTTTATACCCTAAAAGAACATGGTCATCTAATTACATCATTCCCCAGAAGTTCCACCTAAAAAACCATCCATAAATGGCCTAAACTGAACCATATTGACTGCTCCACTGGCTAGGTGTGATGTTTGGGCCTTCTATAGGGTGCGATGGGTAAGGATGGACAAATGTCTGAGATAGTTTACTAGGTGGTTGCTCATGGAATCTTCTAGAAACTTCTCCTATGACACTTGCCTCTCTGAATTCGCCTAGGGATGAGTAAGAGATCCAAGAAATCTCAAGTGGAACCAATAGTAACAAGTGGAATGACACTAATCAAAACCCCAGAGATGACTCACACCCTTGCACACATCTATAAATGGATCCCTCATCTAAGAGATTCAGGGGATTGATGCTGGGAGGATGATGCTAGATTAGACAACTGGGTTGTAATTCTCTCTTCTATTTAATAAAGTTCTTCAAGTTTTCTTCCATATAATTGTGCAATTGTGAATGTTATCATTTGTGAATGCTATTGTATGTTCATTATATATCTGATTCTGTAGTGTTTGTGTTATAATAGGTCGAGATGCTTTGATGGTTCTTTGTTACTGTGTTTCTACAAGTACTCCCCAAGTGGGATAAGTCCGGAGAGAAGTTACAAGCTCTGTCAAGGGGGGGAGAGATCAAGCAAGGGATCAAGCAGAAGTTCCAGGTTGGTTCCTTTGTCTTTCTCTTATCTATTTTACATAGAATAAATCATGAATTGCTTTAAACTGTTGTTTCTAGGGTAGCTACCAAACCTAGAGGGCTAGTTAATCGAAAAGACACTTGTTTTCCTAGAAACAAAAAGGCGACTTCACTGGGGAGAGTTTAGATGTTTGTTGGTTGTTATTGTTTGTTTCATAAACTATAGATAGAGCCCGAAGTCAGCGGGGTAGCCTTCGAACTGCTCTTGCTCTGCAATTGCATAGTAGATAAATGCTGCTTCACTCAATCTCTAGTTTAGTTTATGAAATTAAAAATTTGACTTACAAGCATTCTAGATGCCCTTTTGGTAGCTCAATAACCTCTAAAGACTTGCCTCTGTACTTTTCTCTTTACTGTTCATCATACATCATCTTAACTCACTGAAAACAACGACACATCTGAGCCAAAACCCACTTCAGTTGTGCTCCCTAGCCCATCGCACTGTCTGTCACTGTAAACAAGTATGCACTGCACCTCCCAAGTGTGTAAAGTGCGATGCATCCCTGTTTCTGTGAAGCCCAAGTGCGATGACTGAACCTATTTCCATTCTAGAAATTTAGGGTTTTTGTCCTTGTTTTCAGTTTCATTTAGTTGTTTTGCTGCTTATGAACAATACTTCCTTACTGAAGCTTGCTTGCATCACATAGATCAACATCCATTAATTAGGATTAGTAAATGTTTTTATGTATTTGTTCTTCATTTACAATCCTTTGTCGAAAAAGTTGCTTAAATTGATTTGTCGTTTTGGTACAAAAAGTGTCATAACTATCGTTTTGTGTCAAAAAGAGAAGTGTCGTGGATTCTTCCTTCCTTGAATAGTAGATTGAACTTTTCGTCATGTATTTGGTTTGATTTGTTTTTATTCAAAGTGTCAAAAGCATTTTTTGTTTGAAATTGAAAAGTTTCGTTTAGTCTTCCTTTCTCTTTTGAAAAAGAAATTGTCGAAAATGTCGCTTTGAGTAAAATATTTCAGATCTTTGTTACATTTAGTTTTCCTTTTTGGCATTTTTCACATTAAGGGGAACGAAAAAAATGCATTTGCATTTAGTTTGTGTGCAGAAATTGATTTAGGAAAATGCACTAGTGTGTGCTCTTTGCTCTTTGTTTGAAAGAATTGTAATCTTCTTTCCCTAGTAGCTAGGATTTTCATTATTCAAAATAAACAAAGATTGTTTATCATTGTAGATTGCATTTTAGGAATTTCAAATCAACATCACGCGTTGAACCTTTGAAAGGAAAACTTTAAACAAGATCAACTCTAAAATAAATTTCAATGAACCTAACAACGCTTTGGAACTTAACGCAACACATCTAGAGGTCTATGCTAGAGATGTGTTCCGACGTCATAAAAACTAGTAACTATCGTTTTCATCGAAGGTTGGGTGATTCCTCCTCCTTGATACGACAAGTGCTAGCACAACTTGTGCTCCCCGTACCATCGCGTATATATTGGGAGACCACGATAGGCTTATATCCTTTATCCGTAGGAAGTTGAGCCTGCCGCCTTATTGATCGTAATGCACTGAACACAGCATTCGGGAAGATTCACTGCCATACATAAGTCCTTGGTAATTTCTCTTTAATTTATCACCAAGGTGTATTTTGCAGTTTTGTGATTGGTTTGGTAATCCCTTTGTCTAGATTTTCCAGAGTAGTCACTTTCGTTCCTTTTCGACTCTTTAAAAGAAAAGGTCCATCTGAGCACTTGTCACTTCAGGCTCATTAAAAATCGAAGGGGACTAGAGTCATCTTTAGCTTTCTCTTGACTCTTAAAAATTGAAAAATCAAAAGTTGTGTCAAAGTGTCTTTAAAATTAATTGAATTCAGGATAACATCATTTTTCCCCTTAACTTTTAGTTGATCAAGTAATCCGCAATCGTAGAAGAAAGTCAATCAAAACCCCATCGTTCACAGAGACTATCAAGTCAACTGTCTTTGACTTCAGAAATGAAGTCATTCTAGGCAAAACGGTCTTGTTTAACTAAGTGCAATTCATCTAGTTTATTTGAAACTTTTGTTTCAACATCGTCAGAGACTACAGTTACTCTGATCATTTATGGTACATCTGCCTTTAGAGAAGAAGTTCTGCAGTTACAATAGGACATTAGAACTGATCCTAGTGTAATATTAGACACTTCTATACCTGAAATAGCTCCATCTAGAGTTGATCCAGAGACTGAAGTTCACTTACCTGAACATCTGGATTCAGAGGGTGTCACCCCTCCAGTATCTGTCACTGCAGAAGCTATACCTTCTTCAGCTCCAGAAATGTTTTACGGACTTGATGGTCCACCTCTTCCACCTGGTTTGATTGCTATAGACGAGATAGTAGAGGATCCTCCATCCAGTACCTCGTTACATTTTGGAACTGGGATTCATTTGTATCCTTCTACTCTTGAGTTTAGTGCTTTTAATCATCCTTCATCGCAAGTTCCTGTCAAATCGCTAAGAAATCTTTTGGATAGACTAAACATGTTTGAGAAACCATCAACATCTAGGAGTGTGCCATCTGATACAGCTACAACAGAACTTCTTGCTGCCATTCCTACAATGTTTGCTAGTATACCATCTATTCCGGCTAGTTATCAATCACTAGCTGGAGTCCACTCAGGGGTTGCTTCGGCAACATGGTCTGCTCCTATTTATTCATCTAGAGTCCCATCTGGTATTTCTTATGTTGAAACTCAACAATTTTATCCTTCAAGCTAGTATCAATTTGGGTAGACAAGTCTTCAAAGACCGATATATCCTTTGAACATTGGACTGTCGCCATATGGAGGGCAATATGCCTTTTCATTGTTCCCTCTTGGGGAACAACCATATGAGAGTTTACAACAAAATTCAGGTCAAACTGGAATTACATCCAGTGGTTAGGTACCAATACTGCCACAACAACCAAGGGTTGTATATTCAATGCAACCGATCCAACTTGTGTCGAATATTCCCACTACCCCTGCTATTGTGATTGTCGCAAGTACAAGCACTGCCTGTTGTGTCTCAACCTCAAGTCTCTCAAGTTGCAATACAACAACATCTTGTCTCTACAGCTCAATCGCAACCTCAAGTTAGTGCTTCCTTACCTGGAACGACTCAGGCTCAAACGGGTATTATCACTCCGCATCTTGGTCAAACTTCCAGTATTGGGCAATAGCAAATGGTCCAACAACCATGGCTGGTACAATACCAACAACCGCAATTCCAGCAAACCCATCTCAGTTTGGGCTTGGTCAATATCAAACCTACCGAGGGCCTGAGTAACAAGGATTTGTAGGTAATGGACAACCGCATTTTCAAAACGGTTATCAACAACCATACTATACTGGTTATGTCCAACAACCTTATCAAAGTTACCAGCATCATATACATTATGTTGGTATGCAAATACCTACTGCTCAAGCGATTCCATCTTATCCTAGGTATGCTTCACCTAGCCTGAATCAACAATTTCCTTTTGTAGAAACTCTAGAATTACCAGATTTGAATCGGTTGACGAATGATCCAACTGCATATGCCCCTCTATGGCCAATGATTCCTCATAAACTTCCCTCTGATATTCCTAAATTCAATGGAAATCCAGGTGAAGATACATCGAATCACGTGATGAATTTTCATTTATGGTGCTCATCTAACACCCTGAATGATGATTCAATTAGGCTTCACCTTTTTCAGAGAACACTCACTGGTTCATTAGCGAAATGGTATATTGAATTGCCTAGAGCTTCGCTTGATAACTTTAGTACCCTTGCCACTACTTTTCTAACCCACTTTCAGTTACCCATTAGGTACGAAATGGGAACAAAAATCCTTACTAGCTTTAAACAGACCACGACCACTCACATATCTGATCATAATAGGAGTGGCGACGTCGTCGTCAAATGGTAAAGACGTATGTTCCTGATCAACTTTTAGCTGAGTGGTTTATTAAGTCCTTACTGCCATCTATCATTGAGGACGTGGCGAAAGGAGGAGTTGTCACTGAAGAGAAAGTCATTGCTCGTGCCCAATATTTAGACTTGATCTATATTCAATTTGGCACACTCTACAACAAAATTCCCAACGCTCTCAAACCATAATTTTTCGTTCCACCCCCTCCTAAATCGAATAGAGACTCTCATGCCGGTGACGGCGTGATCGGTGCCTCAAGCACACAAACCGCAAGGACTCCATCTGGTAAAGCTCTTGTTGTTTCGAGTTAGAATGCAAATGACAAACCTCTTGCTTCGGAGATTAATGTCGTGTCATCTGACAAGGGCAAGAATCCAAAGCAACCAGGTGCAAGAAGAAAAGGAAAAATAATAAGAAGAAACAGGAGAATTCAACTCCTGAAAAATCTTCTGAGAACACTGCTGAGCCAAAGAAACCTCCTCGTTTTCCATGTTACATATGTAACGAGAAGCATTATACGAGTGATTGCCCACATTGAGATGAGGTTGCAAAAATTTTAAAGGCTTCAAATACCTCAGCGGTGTTGATTGATCCGTTTCCGAACCCAGAAACTAATCTGGTTTCTATCAATAATGCTTCCACATCCCAAGTACTTATGCTATCCTTCTCAAAAAAGCAAAATGATAATTTGATATCGACAAGGAACAAAGATTACGAGAATCCATCGTCGTCAAACAACTGGGCTACAGATCAACCTAGTGGTTCGACAACGACTTCACAAGAAGTTGTTCCACCCATTATTCCTGAATTAACCATAAAGCTGCCAAAGGGAGTCGTACATAAATCGACATTTAATCCTTGTGCTCGAGCTACTCAGAATTATAATATAGTGGAGGATCTGGCTCAATCGCCATCCGCTATGTCGACACTTGAGGTATTGCAAAATTGTCCCTCACAAAAGCAGGCTTTGTTTTCAGCAATAGGTGGGATTGATCCAGCAGATTCCAATCTTGTGTCCTTTAATCATAAAGGATTTACACCTCAGTTACCAGCCCAACTCGCTTTCCTCATACAGGTAAAAGCCCTCAATAAAAATGTTCATTGAACAATCATTGATGAGGGGGCATCCACCTTTATTATGTCAATGAGTTGCTGGAAAACTTTGGGTTCACCACCCTTGTCACGATCATCAACGACATTAAAAGCATTTGATGGAAGAACATACACTCCATATGGGATTTTAAGTAACTTACAAGTTGAACTGGGGGGAAAGACAGTAGAAATTGAAGTCGAGGTTATTGATGGAAACCTTGACTATAATATCTTACTGGGAAGGCCCTGGATTTATGCTATGGCTGCCGTTGTGTCTACATATTTTAGAAAAATTGCATTTCCCTTCCAAGGTGGAATTACAATCATTGACCAACTAGCCTTTTTTCCTAATAGTTCACAAGCTACTGGAAGCATTCCATTGATCCATGGAAGTTCTCAATCGTTTCAAAATGTTTGAGTAGGTCTCCTAAAAGACCCTCCCTTAATGGGTACTTTTACTCTCCTGCCTCCATCTGGTCTTGCAGAAGTGGCCACAGTGGAAACTTGTCATATGATATCTTCTACATCATATAAGTTTAAGAAGAACTCCGACCATTTTGATAGTGCGGATCACTGCGAGGTGTTGCCACCGAGCCCCATAGAATCTTTGTAGCAATTAATCTTCTAGGCCTGGGCGGAAAACCCGAATCAGCACTCAACGAGTGTTTGGATAGATAGGTCTTTAGAGTATGGTACCTCTTCCGATCCTTGGTCTCGTATACATTCTATAGACGAAGGAATCATCCAATCAATGATGATAGGAGAGATGCCATGGGAAGATTACCACCATCGTTCCCACCTTCAAGATAACAATGAAGATTATTCAAGCGACCTCAATCATCTTTCAGTTTTTGAATTTTTATTAAACACTGTAAATACAGTGGATTCCAAACGAAATATGTCCAACATTGAAGAAACTATCACCATTAACATTTCAACCAAACCTAATGTTGTAGAAAATATTCACGTTGGCAAATCTTGTTCTCCATCAGAATTGGAAAGTTACTGCGCTCTTTTTCACGAATTCAGAGATGTCTTTGCATGGTCATATGAAGAAATGCCAGGCATTGACTCAAGAATCGTTGAACATGAAATCAATATCTATCCAGATGTCAAACCAGTACGACAACGGCTTCGAGCTATCCATCTGAAGAAAGCCGTTGCCATTAAAGCAGAAATTGAAAAACTTTTGCATGCTGGTTTCATTTACCCTGTTCCTCTAACTGATTAGGTATCGAATATTGTTCCTGTAATGAAAAACAAGGAACGATTAGAGTGTGCATTGATTATAGGGATGTAAATCAAGTGTGTCCAAAGGACAACTATCCTAAACCCTTCATTGACCAAATAATTGATGAATGTGCCGGATGCGAAGTCTTTTCATTCATGGATGGATTTTCCAGATACAATCAAATCAATACCCGCACACAGGACCAGTCAAAGACTGCATTTATATGTCCATGGGGCACATTCGCATATCGTAAATTACCTTTCGGTTTGAAGAATGTAGGGGAAACATTTCAAAGGGCAATGAATTACGCCTTCCATGACATCAAGAACATCGTTCAACCATACCTCGACGATCTGCCAGCTCATTCGCGAAAGCGGACAAATCATCCACAACATTTGAGAGCCATATTTCTACATTGCCGACACTACAAGATATGACTCAATCCACACAAGTGTGTGTTTTGTGTTGGTACCGGTCGATTACTTGGTTTTGTAGTTTCTAAGGACAGAATTCGGCTCAACCCATTTAAGGTTCAGGCAATCCTTGATATGCCTCCACCGACAAATTTACTACAAATTCAGAGACTCCAAGGGAAAGCTAACTTTCTGAGGAGGTTCATTCCACATTATGTTGAACTTGCTAAAGGTTATACATGTCTTTTGAAAAAAGGAGTACCCTTCCACTGTGATCAGGCTGCGTAAGCTTCCTTTGATGCTTTAATAGATTCCCGGATAAATGCATCATTAATGTACACTCCTGACTATCAAAAAGACTTTAACTTGTATCTCGTCGTTGCAAATACAACCATTGTCATGGTTTAAGTACAAGAAGATAATGGAATAGAACATCCGATATATTATTTAAGTCGCAATCTTAATGATACAGAAAGCAAGTACTCTTATGTTGAAAAGTTGGCTTTAGCAGTTGTTCAAGTGATACAAAGATTTTGACATTATGTTCTATTTCGCAAAACTACTATTGTGTCAGATTGCAACCCTATGACCTACATTCTGTCGCATTAGTTACTAGGGGGGAAATATTCCAAATGGATAGCCATTTTGCAGGAGTTTGATTTGGAATTCACCAAATCCAAATCAAAGAAATCTCTCGTCTTCGCGGAGTTACTTTGTGACCTTCCCTCATCATCCAACGATTTAACATCCAAAGCATCAATCGTGGATGACACTCTGTTTCTAATATCGTCAAGTGATTTGTGGTACGAAGATATACTGTTCTATCTCCAAACCCAAACTTTTAGGCTTAACACCTCTCGCTCTAAACAGAGGTGTACTCGATACCAAGCCAAAGACTATTTGATCATTGGTGATACGCTTTACCGTCGTGGTGTCAATACAGTTCTACGAAGGTGCCTCACCTATGAGGAGGCCAAAAACGTTTTGAATGATTGTCATTCAGGTGCTTGTGGGGGGCATCTATCTGGTTACACTACTGCACAAAAGATCTTACGAGCTAGTTTCTTCTGGCCCACCATATTCACAAATCGCATAATTGCAGTCAGAAGTTTCCATGCTTGTCAGATTTTTTATTGCAAAACTAGATTACCACCTGCACCATTGTATCCAGTAGTTGCTATTGGACCATTCGCTAAATGGGGCATTGAATTCATGACATGTAACCCCACCTCGGCTGGGGGGCATGGGTATATTATAGTCGTTGTCGACTATTTTACAAAATGGGCCGAGGTGATGCCTACATTAAACAACAGTGGTGAAACAACTACTCTTTTCTTTTTTAATCATGTAGTTTCTAGATTTGGTGTACCACAGGCTATAGTCACAGATCATGGGTCGCATTTTCACAATCACTTGATGATTGAATTGATTGCCAAATTAGGACTGTCCCATGATAGTTCTACTCCATATTATCCGCAGGCTAACGGACAAGTTGAGGCAATCAAAAAAGTCCTTAAGTGCATGCTGCAGAGAATGATTGGAGTCCACAAATCGAATTGGCATTTAATCTTTTACTCAACTCTGTGGGCATATAGGAATTCGGTGAGAAATGCGACCGTATTCACGCCCTTTCAATTGGTGTATGGTCTGGAAGCTGTCTTACCAATTCAGTGCAAAATCTCATCCCTCAAGCTTGCAATTGATTTACTTCCCGAAACTTCTGAAGAAGAGGCCCGTTTCTTGGAACTAATCCATTTGGATGAAACCCGTCGTGATGCTGCGTTGGCTAATGAAGCTCATAAGAAATGTGTCAAGGTGCAATATGACAAAAATGTCAAGTCTCGTGTCTTCTCAGAAGGTGACCTAGTCTTGTTGTACGATCAAGACTCTGACAAATTAGGAGTAGGTAAATTCGAATCTTTATGGATGGGCCCCTACATTGTTAAACAGGTATTGACAAAAGGAGCCTATGAGCTGGTCGATTATGATGGGATTCCACTGTCGTAGCCCCGAAACGGGTTGTATCTTAAACATTAATATGCTTGATTAAGTGTAGTAAACTCATTGTACATATGCTTTTATTGTTAATTTGTTTTCTTTTAGAGTTGTCATTTTTGTTAGGTAATCCACTTCGCATTTGTTGTAGATGTCAGACTTTTTGGAACCATTTGTTGGGTATGCCGATGGAGCTAGTCGTAGTATGCAGAACCTATCTTCTGCAGCTTCGGCCATTTTCGCTCCAAGCAGCGAATTAGTGAGTTTCAGAGGGATATGTATTGGTCAATCAACAAACAACATCGCTGAGTATAGCGTGTTGATCGAACTTCTCTCCGATGCCGTTTCACATGGCATATGCCGACTCATTGTCAGGCTAGATTCACAGCTCGTCATTCTACAGCTTAATGGCATTTATGCTGTTCGAAACCAAGCTATTTATTGCATGTTCCTAAGAGTAAGGATTTTGGAAAGACATTTTGATTACTTTCAATATCAACACATTTCCAGAAACCTAAACACATTAACTGATTCATTAGCAAACTATGTGCTAGATAGACATTTGTAGCATTTGTAAAGAAAGCATTTCACCCGAGCAGAGTTCCTCCACGGTTCAAGCTTGTTAAAAAATGAACCCACCTTGAGTAATTAACCTTTGTGATTGTCGTTCTATCAACCTTTTGAACCTTGGTTGTGTACCTCTCATCACCTGCATTCTTTTGGCCGATCATACACTTCCACTTGGTTGTTTACCCTTCTTTGAGGAACAGTTGTGACGAGTGGTCTTATTAGCCAACCTTTTCACAGAAACCACCATGTTTTGTGAAGTTCCAAGCTTACTCGGAACCAGTTGCTACCCTAGACACCACTTGTTCCTCAAAATCAAGTCTTCTTTAAACCCTTTTCAGACTCGTTAAATATGAAAATATTGTCAAGCATTAGCCTTTACATCTCATTAAAGTGATTGGAAATGTCATCCCTCCTGTATATTTTAATATTTTTCAGACCGGAGGGATTATCTCACAAAAAAGATCGAGCGCTTGTCTTTTTCGGCTCGTTAAAGTGATCGAAAAAGTCATCCCTTCTGTATTCTTTTATCATTTTTCGGACTTAAGGGATTATTCTATGAAAAAGAACTTCTGGAGTTTTATTTTTGTCCCTTTTCAAACTCTCTAAACATGAAAAGGACCGCGTTATCTTTGTCGTTAAACTCATTATAACAATAGCAACAAACTTGTCCACTCTAGAGAAGACTGAGTTTCACTATTGCTAGACTCGTTAAAACATTGCGACAGGTTTGCTCGAAGGGCAAATTATAGAACAAGTATATGTTATCCTCCTCAAGTTAACAAAAATAAAGAGGTACTGGTCAGAAATTACTGGGGAAAAAGGGAAAAAACTTTAAGAAATTTATGGTAGCAGGTCGCTCTTGAACATGACACTTCCACTCCATCACCATTATTGAGTCGGGTTGGGTTATTCCGTTCACTAGTCATCTCACCATTGGTCTTTTACACCATACATATTTTGGGGTTAAGGCTACCAATCCATATCAGTGTCGCTGACATGTTCAAGAGAAGTCATTCAGTTGAGAAACCACAATCCAGTTAATGCCTCATCCACTGCAATACCTCCAACCTTCATTTTTTCATGACCGCCATTCCAGAACCTTGTGTCGTCAGATCGTTTTCACCTCCAGAAATCATTTGCTTCGTTTCGTGTCGTAGATGTGGGATACATCAAGGCCCTCCTATGATGACTCGCTTCTTGTCAACATCAGCTCATTATCCAAGAATTTGATTTAGAAACACCCCTTTTAGTGCTTTGAAGCTTGCATGCCTCAATGGCAAGTTTCTCACTTCCGGCGACAAGTTGACATCAATGGCCTTCGACCAAAAGATTTTGTGTGGTGTTCGACATTGGATCATATATTCACACCACGTGAATTGTACTGTGGTACCTTGAGGGTCATTATCATTATCGGTAATTCCTCTCACGCTTGTTAACAACTCACATCATTGGTTGGTAATCAAGCGATGTCTTTCCATGTTCGACTTCAGAACATCTCTTCACATGGATTGACTTGTACATCGGGCAAAGATTGAACGAGTTTGAAGACCCCAGATCTAGTTTTGTCCATATGGGCTGCGATATATTCAGGGATATAAAAACATCAAATGTACAAAGTCACTGCACAGATGGTCATCCGGACCAAGGATGATGATTCTACATCTAAAGAATCACCAGTCTGCATCTGCAGACAACTATCTGTTCTATGTACATGAAATAAATTTATAAAGCTGAGCATGGGAATGTCTGCTTCAGCTAGATCATGAAAATTATATTATGATGATGTATTGTAACTTATGCAGGTCACCTTCTAGTTCGAAACCTCGGATCCTCATGATAAAGCATTCCACCCGACATCAAGATTTATGACTTCATGCTTTAGGGGGCAACTATTATAGACATATTTGAGCACTTCAACCCCAATCTTATATGTCAATAAAATAGGGCTCTTCAACCCCTAAAAGAGTTGTTTTATAGCATAAAAGAACATGGTCATCTGATTACATCATTCCCCAGAAGTTCCACCTAAAAAACCATCCAGAAATGGCCTAAACTGAACCATACTGACTGCTCCACTGGCAAGGTGCGATGCATACTGAGTATTACACTAGCCAGGTGCGATGCATACTATTTGGGCCTTCTATAGGGTGCGATGGGCGAGGATGGACAAATGTTCGAGACAGTTTGCTAGGTGGTTGCTCATGGAATCTTCTAGAAACTTCTCATATGACACTTGTCTCTCTGAATTCGCCCAGGGATGAGTAAGAGATCCAAGAAATCTACAAGTGGAACTAATAGTAACAAGTGGAATGACACTAATCAAAACCCCAAAGATGAATCACACCCTTGCACACATCTATAAATGGATCCCTCATCTAAGAGATTCAGAGGCTGGAATATTGTGAATTGCAAGGAAGTGTTGATAGTTTGTATTAGAAGAAAAGAGCATTGTATTGTTGGTGTGATCTTGCTATTTCATGAGGTGAAGAGGGATTGATGCTGGGAGGATGATGCTAGATTAGACAACTGGGTTGTAATTCTCCCTTCTATTTAATAAAGTTCTTCAATTTTTCTTCCATATAATTGTGCAATTGTGAATGTTATCATTTGTGAATGCTATTGTATGTTCATTATATATTTGATTATGTAGTGTTTGTGTTATAATAGATCAAGATACTTTGATGGTTCTTTGTTACTGTGTTTCTACAGGTACTCTCCTAGCGGGATAAGTATGGAGAGGAGTTACAAGCTCTGTCAAGGGGGAGAGAGATCAAGCTAGGGATCAAGCAGAAGCTCCAGGTTGGTTCCTTTGTCTTTCTCTTATCTATTATACATAGAAGAAATCGTGAATTGCTTTAATTGTTGTTTCTAGGGTAGCTACCAAACCTAGAGGGCTAGTCGATCGAAAAGACACTAGTTTTCCCAGAAACACTAGGATGGAGATCAACCAAGTTAAATCCACCATCTCCCTATCAAGATGTACACAACAGAAATCCAATCTTTCTCTTCAAAATTTCCATTTTCAAATTTAGACCCTGAAAGATGGTTTGAAGTACCTGATATTTAGGATAAAATCAGATGGATACAAAATAGAAGACTAGACTTGGTTGATCACAAAGATAGAAAGAAGATTAAATATATGAAGCCATAGACTACTATCCAGGGCTGACAGATTGGTGCTTATTAAAACTATCCTCAAAGCCACACCGGTTTATTGGATGTCCTTGGTCTGGATCCCACAAGGAATTATACAAAGGATTCAGAGAATATGCTACAATTTCTTATGGAAAGGGAATAAAGAGGGGAAACTATATGCTTGGGTCAAATGGAGCAGCATTGCTATCCCCAAAAAATAGGGTGGGTAGGGCTTAAAAAACTTATTTGCTTTTGCCCAGGCTCTTGCGGAAAAACTGAGTTGGCTACTCTTGAAGCAAAGGAGCCTTTGGAAAAAATTGATCTTTTACAAATACATCTGGTCGACCCCTCCACAGGATTGGCTTAGACTACCAGCTTGGAACATAAAGGGTATTTCTGTCATCTAGAGGGTAGTGTTGAACACCCTCCCCACTATTTGAAAGTGACTCACATGGAGGATTGGCAATGGAGAGTCTGCTCGTATTGGAATAGATCCATGGATTAGATGCGGGAACTCCCACCTACTCCCACCGGACTTGATTGTCAATCTGAATCAAAAGGATATCTACTATATAGCTTATATAGGGGACCCCCACCACACATATATATATTAGCAAGCTTGGTTATCAGGGACAACTCTAGATATCCTTGATAGGTGGCACTTGGAGTGGGGGACCTATTTGAGAGCCTTATCAGAATCTCATGTTAGATTAAGGGATGAGATAGATGAGCTACTCTGGGGACTAGCATAGAATGGGACTTATTCACCAAAGGAGGGATACATAACAATACATGCTAGACACAAACCTGAAGTACTAAAAAGCTGGTGGCAGAATATCTGGAAGTTACAATGTCCTCCATGTTCTTGATTACTAATGTGGAACATCATTGAGGAAAAAATTCCGACTGGAACAAACCTAAGGAAATGGGAATTCCCGGGACCTACATGTTGTGTTCTCTATAAAACTGAGGAGGAAACTACCAATCATCTCTTCCTTACTTGTCCAACATCTCAGAATGTCTGGGCACAAGTCCTTCAAATCCTTAAGATAACGCATACATCGGTCGGGGATGATACGAATATGGCTTGGAACAATTGGTGGAACATTGCATCGCCCCTGAAAGCTTGAAACTTGCCTCTGTTAGTGTCCTGACACATTTGGATTTGTAGGAACAACATTATTTTTCAGGGGAAACAAATTATTTGGGCTCAGATTAATCCAAAGATATGTAAGAGTTACCTCGAAATCCCAAAGGAGACACATGCCACCTGGACAAGGAACATTATTCCCGATGTCATTGATAGAGGGAAACCCTGGGCCTATTTCGATGGTGCAGCCCAAGAACAAGGTTGTGGCGGAGGCATCATCTTTCACATATCGGAATCACATTACTTCCATACCAGCCTGGGGTTGGGAAATGGCACTAACAATTTTGCGGAACTCATGACCCTCCGCCATCTGTTACATTTTGCTACTTCCAAAAACTGCAGAGAGCTACAAATATTTGGAAACTCTAAGATGGTCATAAACTGGTTCAATTGCACTACTACATGCCATGCATTTTCACTCAGAACAATATTGGATGATGTTTTATTTATAAAATCAAAATTTGATCTTGTTTCTTGCACTCATATCTATAGGGAACATAATGCAGCCACTGACAAGTTATCGAAAGAGGCAACGAATCATCCTCGAGGAGAATGGTTGATCAGAGAGCACACCCATGCACAGGTCTATTAGTACTACCACAGACTGTATATAGACCAAGATCTTCATAGGGCAGACTGGACCTCGTTACAATACCTTTTTGTTAATATTTATGAACAATTTTTTTATGGATATGTAAATATTTATGTATATGAACTTCTATCAGTATACCCAATCAGGGGATTTTTGTAAGTTTTTTTTATCAATTTCTGCAAACATTACATAGATGACCACGGTCACTTTACTGCATATGCCAAGGGCATTTACAACATGTAATTTTTTTGATAATGAAAATTACGATTTTTCTTTCTGGGAAAAAAATACAATATAATATATATTATAAAATCACATTATTCTAACTTATTACAAACTAAAATTACATGAGTAGGAATGGAGGGTTAATGGAGTTATAAGGGGATGCGAGTAATGGTGTAAGGTGAGGAGGAGGAATAAGGAGGTGAGTGGAGGTGATGTAGGCCTGGGGATGGAATGGGAGCCATAAGGAGGTAAATGAAAACTATATATTAAATAAGAAATAACCCCATTGCATAAAACCAAAATCGCGAATCACAAGTTATAAATGAATGCATAAGTTTTTTTTGGGATATCCGATATCGCAATATCGTATCACATTTTTTAATTGGATTTTTATTTCAGCTTTTTTTAGAAGGAAGGAGGTGATGTGGAGTGGGGACCACGTGGAATTAAAAATTCTACAAAATGAACTACAACCACTTTGCAATTTTGATATTTTGGGTTTGGCAATTTGTTTTAAAATAAGAAATTGGAGTAAATTACTGAGATCCCGAAATATGTTTTTCAATCGTTCTATAAGTTGGTTGGGTCATTTTGTAGGATGTTAGGTGAAAAATGAAAAAATTAGTAAAAATTAACTCAGAGTTAATATTTGCAATGAATGACTATTTTAATTGTGAAAATTGAAATATTATACATTTTGTACGTAAATTCAACCCAGACGACAAAATGATCAAATTTCAAAGGAGTTTCATCTGCAAAGCGGATAACCAAATGAGGCGAAACAAGTATCAATGGTAAACTAGTGAAAATTCGAATTCAATGAAACAATCAAAATAGAAATCTGACGAAAGTGAAAAAGGCAAAATTGTAAGACAATTATTTTAAATGAAAAACATAAAAAAGGTTTTGTCGAAAATTAATGGAAAGAGTCCCCATTATTTGAGTCAATAATGGAGGGTTTTGCGTTTTCCCTACAACAGCTTCATAAACATCAAGAAATCATAAAGAAACTTGGTCAAGATCTTAGCAAGAGCCAGAAATGAAAAAATTTCTTTTTCCAGATCTGTATGCAACTATTTAAATACAGTCCCACATGTAGACACGACTGTGTCTGAAGAAACACACATATACACAGGTTTCTTTAGAAGAAAATGCATATATATGCCACTGTTTATAAGAAAAAGTGCATATAAATGGATAACTAAGGAAAAATAAAAAGAAAGCCCATATCTAAAAGATCGGGCTGAATGACTAAATTACTTAAGACTCAAGAAGGTTGGAAAAAACCAAGAAATAATAAACTAAACCAAGATCAAAGCATAACAACCCTTCTAGGAAATACTTGATGGTATTCCTTAGCAGAGTCACCAATTCCATTGGCGGGAAAAGTTCCCTAAGGCAAGGGTTGAAAACCTCAACAAACCAAGGTAAGATAATAGAAAAAGAATGCTTAAACAAACATGCCAAACATACGAATTATCAAACTTATGAAAACACACATACCCGTGGGTCCTACGTTTGAAGATGTTCCCATAGGGTCCAAACCCTCTGCTTCCTCTAAGATGTGCATAATTGCAAAGCAATCACATAAACATATACATAATACATAAATAAGTGTGCATACAGAATAATATGTGAGATCATCTTTTTTTTCCAAGGAAAAAGGCACAATTTTCATTAATAACATAAGAAAATTATACATTGTTGTATCATCGGCATGTATGAGATGCATTTACTTGTGATCAGAACAATGTTTGTTTAGTTACATATTTACATATATCAGCATATAATGCAGTAAAATTTAAACAATATTTAAAACATAGTTTATTAGGAGTCCATAAAAACTGAGTGAAAAAAGAAAAAGAAAAAGGTTGAATGATCATGAAGATCATTCCGAAGAGTCATCATCCATCTTGATGAATTGACAATGAAAAAAATAATAAAATGCATCATCTCTGAAATCCTGAATTATCCATTGTCCACTGTTCAGTTGCGCGACCTCTTTGGAAAGACGATCAGCGATCACATTCCTTTCCTGTATATGTGAGAGAATATAATAAAATTAAAATGTGATTTTAGAGTGTTGACATCATCCAAAAGACCCCTGAGTGTGTGCAATTGACAATTAAATGCATCGTTGACCCAATTAATAACAAGATGAGAATCCCCAAAGATTTGAATCCCGTGACAATTTTGTTCTAGTGCAAATTGGAGGAGGTGTCTCAAACTGTTTAGTTCAGAAAAATTATTCGCACCTCTCCCCAGCCTGACTTTGATTCTGTAGGATAGATGCTCATTTATGTGAAGAACTGCACCCCCCCACAGCCCGTAGCCTATGTTGAGCCGTTGAAATACACCTAAGGGGTGCTTTTATCAATAGGTTCAGGAGTGATGACTCGAGCAGGTTGACTGTCTGAATCAATTGGTATGAGATTGTAGATGGTAGCATAATTGTTACAAGTGGTTTTCTAGTTGGTCTGTGCATTTTGAAATATAAGGGGAAGGTTCCTGGCTTTTTGAGAGGGAGCCTCTGACCACCATCGAGACCAAGCTTCCTCGATATTTTGACCGTCCCATTTCCTCTTCAGATTTAGGGAGCTAATAATGGCGGACCAAAATTGAGCAATAACCGGACAATGGAGGAAAATATGATCCGTGTCTTCTGCATTGGATTTGCAGAGGCAACATCTAGAGGGCCCTTGGAAATATTGTTTCATTAGATTAATTCAATTGGAACTTTGTTTGAGAGAATGCACCACATAAACAACCACAATTTGTGGGGGGATTTTAATTTTCAAATATGGCACCACCATCAGCAGTTAAATCCACAGTCTTGTTCATTCATAAGAACCACATAACCAGCCTTTAGGGTGTACCGGCCATGTGGGGCAGGTGCCCAAATGATTTCATCCTCCCTCGTTGATATTCTAATATTGGCTTTCCTCCAGT
>APFE031521807.1:35015-48893 GCA_000404065.3 Pinus taeda | reverse complement strand
GTCATTTGAATCATCCAAGAATTGTTCATTTATGTAATGTAAAGGAGGTTGCCCCCTCAAAGAGGCTGAATTCTAAGGCGTTAATCTATCTTTTCTATCTTTTCTTGAGCTGGTTTCATAACATATACAACTTTTTCCGTAGGAACAGTTTATTCACCAGAGACTTAGATTGATACAAAGTCCCTAACTTGTCCCACAAAGCCTTTGCCGTAGATTCCCCTGATATATTAAGCAATACTGAATCTGAGACACACAATCGTATTGTGCTCTTTGCCTTCCGATCCAACTTCTTCCATTCTTCATCGGTCACTCCCGTTGGTTTAGTACCAGGATCTACCGCAATCCACTGATCTTTATCCACCAACAAATCTTCCATCTTGAGTTTCCACAACTCAAAACTCTGACCATTAAATTTCTTGATCTCTATCTTTCCACCACTCACCATCTTTTTTCACCACTAGAATTGATCTCGTTGATCTCCGTAGATCTCCCACTAAACAAGGTCTACCACAGGCCCGACTGAAACCCCTCAGCAACAAAGGTGCCCCTTTGAAGCCAAAAACAGTTCTAATACCAAATGTAGGTTTTAACCCTATACAGAAATTACCTGCATACGAATTCTAAAACAAATAAAAATAAACAATGCGATAGCACAACACATAAAAAACATATACACATAGATTTTCCCACTGGATCCCAAAACTGGGACTACCAGATTGATTTTTCATTATGTTCCTTTCAATTTTATAATACATATTTATACATGCCGAAGCATCCAATACCATGGACCGAAAACCATCGCATCCAATACCATGGACCGAAAACCATCGCGTCCAATACCACGGACCAAAAAACCATCACGTCCAAAAAACATGTGCAAAAATCATGCACAAAACCATAGGTGGGTCCGCCCAACCTAACATAGGCTCCAAAATCAAAATTTTCCATAAAGTGGGGTTACGGGTACCCCTCAAACCCCTTGTTAACTACGTGGAAAGAATATAACACAACCCAACAAACCTTAGAGAGATAAGTTAAAAATATGAGTTGAGAAAGTAGTTTTATTATTTTATTATTTTAATCTTTTTACCTTTTTACTCCAAAAATGGTGAATCATCCCCCATGGTTGACATCATCATATTGAATCCTATTTGTTCCTATAAA
The DNA here is from genome assembly GCA_000404065.3 of Pinus taeda. NCBI lineage: Eukaryota > Viridiplantae > Streptophyta > Pinopsida > Pinales > Pinaceae > Pinus > Pinus taeda. Next base: position 47,729 of record APFE031521807.1, on the reverse strand, counting down.
GTTTATTTTGGTTGTACATTTTTCATAGGATGCCCATTTTAGACCTCAAAATTTCCCCTAATATGAGGCACTTCATCATGGGCTAAAAGTTATGTTAGGTTCTTACCATCTTGACAAGGCTTCTAAATGAGATCAGATCAAAATCCCCAAAATATTCTCTTTGTGATTCAAACCCTTTAATTGAAAATTCATTTTCTCATGAGCATCAAGGTTTTCAAATTGATTTCTTTGAATATCAAGATCCAATAGCCAAATTGTTAGGGAAATCTTACATCGGAAGCTTCGTCGCAAATAACAAGTTTCGATCTTTCTTAATGTTTACAAAAATTGAAAACATGAATGAATGTACTTTCACAAGAAACCTTCAAGGTTTGTATGATTTTCATTTTAAGCAACAATGTAAAGCTCAAAAGTGGTTAAAGCTAGTAAGCATGGCACATGTTTTCTTGTGCACAATGATTTATATTACTTTTAATTGCTTTTATATTTGTGATTGCAGGTCGAGAGAGGTTATGGTGGCTACATTGGAAATTACATTATACTTAGCCCTAGCCTTCTATCTTGTTAGGTTAGGAGTAGGTTTATTTACATGTTAGTTTCACGTGCACACTCTTCCCCTGCATTTTCCCTCTTATATAGTCATTTGCATTTGTTTTCTTGTTTTGTTTGTCTTCCATGTTGATTTTTAGTTAAGGTTACTTCCACTTTGCTTTTTGTTTTTCCTTCTGTTATGTTTTGTCTTTCTTTTGACTTTTCATAAAAATGATCTTTCTTGGCTCAAAAGACAAAGTGGAAAAACTTGAAAAGTGAAATTGCAACGATGAACAATTATTGGCTTATCTATTATCCTCTTCTCTATATTGGGTTTACATATATTTAAATTTAATGATGTTTGAATGGAAAATATGATCCATTCGAATAGAAATTCTTTGGTCGAACCATAAAGATAGTATCTATTCTAGGATCTCCATTCCTTGACTTAGTATTGTAGTCAAATGGTGTTCTTCTTGTCGATCCAATCGAGTAGAAGAAAGGAAGGGGGAAATCAATAGCAAGGAAACCAATATCATAGGTATATATAACCTTCTCTGAAGGAGCAACCTCTTCTGCTCTCAATAAGTCAGGATCCCACTTCTACCCCATGAAATAATAAGTGTCGAAGCACATTTCTATAAATAAATAAATAAAGCGTTAAAGAAGAGAAAGGTTTCCTTCACAGAGAGGTGAAGCAAGTAACTTTATCGGGGTACTATTTAGGCCCATTGGTAGTGAAGAAATGCTTGTGTTCCTATAGTGACTCCACTGGGGTACTATCCAGGCTTCCTAGCAGCGGAGCAACACCAGAGATCAATTAAAACTTTGGTTATCTTAAACTCACAATTTATTTTACCCTTCTCCTGAATCAAAAAAATTATGATTTGGCAATATTTGTGAATGTGTTTAGCCGAGAAAAGGAATAGAGGAGGCTATATCCATAACCTGGTCGAATAAGGAGCCAAGGTAATCCATGCAATGAATCAATACTTCATGAAAGATTGATACCTTGCACTTAAGGATAAAAACTAAACAGAGAAGCTGGAGTTCTACAATTGTGTCACCAAGTGTTGATGTTGCGATCAACACCCTCCAAAAATTTTCCTACACATGAATTTTGGAGCTTATTGAGGATCTAATGATCTATTTGCTTCATGATCAATGATTGTTATGAGAGGTTTTTAAGTCCTCTTCTAAGTTTCTGAGTGTCGAAGTCACTTGCATACACATGTTCAGTCTGTAACAAGTTCATGAGCACATTCTTTTATGCAATCTTAAACAGGCACAAGATAGTACATTAAGATAGTGCATGTGCAATGTTCGACTTATGACAATAGTCATTGTTTTCTTTCATTTGATAGTCTCTCACTTTTGGTTGCGATTGCACTTCTATTTCAGTATTTTTTTCCAACTGTCACTTTTGCACACCTCTTCTCTCAGAAGTGTCACTTTCATGTTTATGGTTGTCACTCTTTCTTACCTTCACTTTAATAAGTGTCATTTTCATGTTATCCTCACTATGGCATCTGTCACTTTCAATGCCAATGTTGGGATGGGATCCCTATGGTCAAATTTTGTCAGTAAAGTCAAGTTTTGTAATATTTTTTGTGAAATAATGTAAAGTCTTTGCGAAATATGGAAGCAAAGAGTGAAACTAAGATTCAAAGGGAAATTATTCCCTTGTATGGGTAGGTTATATGTCGGTTTTGAGACTCATCCATGGTCTGCAGGCCATGGTATTGTAATGAAAAGGTTATATATATTTGAGTCATAGTGAGTCTAAAGGATAAATTTTGATAGAGAATTAGTGTAAGGGCAAGGTGCTAAGGTGGGAAAATTTTGTTTCCTGTACTTAGAAGAAAGGGGAAGGCCTTTGCAACTGAGTGCCTCAAGACCTTGGTAAATCCGCAGCTAAGTGTGTGGGCTCCTACAACTGGGTGCGCAAGGATAAGAAGTTTGTTTCTGAATGTTTACATCTTAATAAAGATTGTTTTGAGCTGAATTTGTGCATCTGTGCCTTGATTATTTACTTATGTTTAAGTTTATGTATCCTCACTCTGTAATCTGTTTTATGAGAATTAATGCTTTATCTCCACGTGGAATGAATAGATCTATAATATTTATGCATAATAAGTATAATCAACCTCCTTTGCAGAGCTTCGGAAGTTTTTAAGTAAATTTATTGTAGTTAATTGCTTGGAAGGAGCAGATCTGTGTGAAGGCAGATCTAGGTCATAAACACTTCACAATATACTATTTATTGTGCAAAAATAGTGAATCTGTGTCTTTTATGCCTGTTAATTACAATCAGGTACCTTCACAAAGGTCTGAAGGTTATTTCAGTAGAGTTGCAGTGGCTTCCAGTCAAAAGGAATATGTTTATGCAAAGGAAAATCTAAGCTATAAGAACCTTAGGAAGACCATCATACAGACCTTTGGATGTAGAAACCTAGTTCTAGCATCCCCCAATAGTGCTTCGGGTGAGACTGTAGCCTGTGCTACGCAAGCTGTTGTCGAAGGGCTAGCAATTAGGGTTTTGTTGGTTGGCATGAATAACTCTGAACCTAGGTTAGGCCCCCTTAAGCCAACAAATGGTTTCATTGTTAGGACTGGGATCAATCTGAGGAATGTGTGATGTCGAATAAGTGGTTCCCTACCAAGAAATAAATTGAGAAGTGGTTCGATTGAAAGGAACATGAATTTGCAAATCAGGAAAACAAAAATTTGCATTATCCAAGGAGCAGTGGTTGAGTAGGTACCTATACTTAGACGAAACCGAAATTTTTTTATGTTTCTTCCCTTGCAAATTACACGAGTGGTTGTCTAGATTGGCGTACAGTTAGGGTACATGGAGACTTGATGACCCTATTGTGTGGACTCCATATTTGGTGATGCACTTGGAAGCTTCAAAAGAAAACATCGTGTGGGTCATCGATCACTGGATTAATTGAACACTCAGAGCATTTGTGACTAAGTTTTTGATCGATACAATTGTCAATTACAGTGAGGCAGAGAGCAGTCTCTTCAAAGAACCGTGAGGTAAGTACTTACGATCTTTGAAAACTTGGATTAAGATTTTGTTGTGTGAAAAATGGGTTATTCCATTACCTTGATGTTTGGGACTACATGGAGTGGAAAACCCTTCAGAAGGAATGGAGAATCGGGCTTTGAATATAGTCCATTATTGGGATCCTCGTCGAGTGATGACGAAGGAACGATTCAGAATACACCGCGAAGTGCACTGTAGTTTGTAAGTCAGGGTATCCCATGGATACCTCATCCATTCACTCCGCCTCCACCTCAACTCCACCTCCACCTTTACCTTCACCTTTCAACATGCCTAACGTAATGAAGACGTCAATCTTCAAAGGGGTAGGAAGTGAATACCCAAAATAGTTTTGGTTTGTTGTAGACAGTGTGCGGACAACACAGCAGATCACTAATGATTATCTAAACAAAGAATAGGTGTTCATAGCGCTGCAAGATAGAGCATTGACCTAGTATATCAAGTACTGTCAAGATCACCCTGTCACAATGTTGGTAGATACTCAGCAAGCAAAGAATCACGAGTTTAAGAATCCTAAATCTCAGGTGCGTTATATTACAAAGTTTATAAAGATAAAGAAAGTGGTGAATGAATCCTCATGGGATTTCAATCAAAGGTTAAAATGTCTGATCTGGAAGGCTAATATGAACATCATAGACAAGCAACACATATATTGGTATATTGCTTCATTGTTTCCCCACTTAAGATTACAATTGTTGCAGCAGAAGATAGTAATGCAAGAAGAAGCTCTAGAAATCGCGATGAGGTTGGAAGCCTCACCAATACAAGATACAAATATTGGAGTACAACAAATTCAATCATGGCTGGCAAGCCTACACTTAGAGTTGTAGAGCATGAAGAAGGGAAAGTAATCCTAGCCTGAGGTGCGCACTGAAGTTTGGTGCTTGAAATGCAAGGGCCATGGGAATGATAAGCACCATTCCCCAGTTTATTAGAACTATCTTATTGGGGGGGCCTGTCCCCCTGAAGCGGGAAAATACTATTAGGCCTAGCATAGGAGCAGTGCCATGGTGCATTATTTTTCAAGTTACAAGACAACATGCGACAGAAAATTGTCATCTACTATAAGAGTTTGTATAGACCCCTCGGGAGTTTTTTTGCAATTTTTGCAAGTCTGTAGGCCATTATGAGCTCCATTTGTGAAGTTATTAATTGATGATGGATAGAACCACTACCTATCAAATGGAGGGAGAAAACCAACCTCTAGATGAGGGTGAAGGTGCACTGTGCAGAGAATTCCAGGGTCGTGGAAGAGGAAGAGGAGGAGGGGTCAGAAGAGGTCGTGGACAAGTTATTTTCTATAATTGTGGTGAAGTTGGATATTTTGCATGCTACTGTCAGAACCCAATGCATCCATCTTGTGAATATTGTAGACAATTCGATCATGTGATAGAAGGTTGCCCGATCCTAATAGCAAAGATGCAAGAAAAGAAGATGCAGACCTAGCAACCTATGCAAAATATGAAAATGATGAGGGCAAAACTGTGTGAAGAAGATCACAGTGTTAATATAGTAATGCGCAATGGTATGGCCACAGGTCAAGATAAGGGGAAACAACTGGAAACTATAGGATAGGTGCACAATGCCGCTGAAAAAGAAGTTGGGTTTGACCTCAACCACCCTAAAGAAAACTTTAGGGAGGCTAAAAATAGCTTCGATGAAGCTTCTATGTCCGAAAGTCAAGAGGAATCAGTTAGGAACAATGAAGTGCAAGATGTGGATCCTTCGATGTTAGCTATTTTTATAAAGACCTGTATGAAGTTGTTGCAGGACAAGAAGGTAGTAGAAGGACTCCAAGAGGTAATAAACAACTGTGCGAGTAAGATTAAGCTTCCTTTACAGCAACATGTTGTAAAGAATCTAGGTAAGCATAAGAAGCGGACAGGGCACGAGATGAGGCTGACCACACAAACAGGAGAGTATAAAATGGACCAAGTAATTTTGGATCTGGGGTCAAATGTAAATGTGCTTCCTAAACAAACTTGGGAAAGGATGGGGAGACCTATGCTACAATGGTCTCCTATACAACTACACATGGCCAATCAACAGAAGATTATTCCTTCGGGGCGCTTGTATAGGGTAACAATCGATATTCAAGGAGAAAGTGATCTAGAGGATTTTGAAGTAATAGAAATGGTAGATGACAATAATCCATATCTTGCACTACTAGGAATTCATCAGGCCTTTGACATGGATGCAGTGATTAACCTGAAAAAGCGAATGATGACATTTGAGGGGAAGGCGCTCAGGGTTATTGTGCCACTAGACCCTACTGAAGGAGTGTGCTATACTTAGCTCATTCACGAATTTGTGGAGGATGATGATGATGATGATCTAGACCAGATATATACAAAGATTGGATCAATCCTACGATCAATAGATGAATTACATGGGATAGGGATAGTTCCTGTACCTCAGACTCGAATGAAGAACTCAAGCACAGGCTAATGGCAGAAGTGTCCTTAGACACATAATTTTATTAATCAGAAAAATAATTACATAATTTGATTTTGCAAGAGTTTACATCTGAACATCCAAACACTCTTGCAATGAGCTATTTATAAGCTCCATGTCCTAACTACCTCTAATTATGGATCACTTATTAAATAGCAAGTGTCCATTTACAATAAATTCTATTCAAACCAATCAGCTAACAAATCTCCTAAAATAGAGCCTAAGATACAACACATTTGGAGTGTCATATCTAGTTACAACAATATACTAATTCTAAATAATTAAGCATTCTAGAATAATAATTATCAATTTAATATCTTAAATTAATAATTATTTTATTCTAATTTAATAACCTATGATAAGATAGTATTTTTGGATCATCTAACATTCCCCCTATGATCCAAAGATACATTACAACAGATGCCAAGTTCATCCCTAAACTTAGTAAATTTTATTCTACCAAGTGGTTTCGTGAAAATGTCAGAGATTTGATCTTCAGAAGGACAATAAACTGGCTTGAGGACATCTTTGGCAATGAGAGATCTAATATGATGATACTTAGTGTCCACATGCTTTGTCTTTGAATGAAAAATTGGGTTCTTGGCAAGTTTGATGGCCGACTGGCTGTCAATGAATAATGTTGTACCGTCTACCTGAAAAATGCCCAAGTCTTGCAAAATTCGGCGCAACCAAACAATTTCACATGCTGCTTCCCATGCTGAAATGTACTCTGCTTCTGCGGAAGAAGTGGCCACTGTAGCTTGTTTCTTACAGCTCCAAGATATTGTTGTTGACCCCATGTTCATTAAATAACCTGATGTTGATGCTCGATCGTCAATACTCCCAGCAAAGTCGACATCAGAATATCCACCAAGTACAAAATTCTTAGTCTTTGTGTAAATAAGACCAAAATATTTAGTTCCTTGCATATAGCAAAGAACTCATTTGGCTACATTCTAGTGGTTGTCTTGTGGTTCCTGCATAAAACGTGAAAGAATACTGACTGCATAAGATAGATCAAGACGAGTATTTGTCAAATAAATCAAGTTACCAATCAAATGTTTGTAAGTTGTATTGTCCACCTTTCCCCCCCTTCAAATTTTGAAAGTTTCGAGTTTTGCTCCATGGGGGTGAGAACGGGCTTGCAATCATGCATGCCAAATAGCTAAAGAACCTCTGCTGCACACTTAGTCTGAGAAATGAAAATATGATGTGGACATTGGAATACTTCAACTCCAAGATAGTAGTGAAGTAATCCCAAATCTGTCGTCTTAAAACCTGCATGTAACTCCTTTTTCACCTAGGCAATATAATCATCATGGTTGCCACTAATGATCAAATCATCTACATACATAACAAGAATTACCAGATATTTTCCCTGTTGTCGCACATACAAAGTATCATTAGATTCACTTTGTTTAAAACCAACTTTCTTAAGGTATTCATCCATTTTTTCATACCAAGCTCGGGGAGCTTGTTTTAATCCATATAAAGCCTTGATCAATTTGCAGACTTTATGTTCTTGTCCTTCAATTTCAAAACCTATGGGTTGGGTCATATACACTTCCTCCTGTAAATCCCCATTGAGAAAATCACTTTTCACATCCATTTGATGAACTTTCCATCCTTTCTGAGCAGTCAATCAAGTGTTAATTGGATAGTGTTCCATTTACCTGTAGGAGCAAAAGTTTCCTCATAGTAAATACCTTCCTGCTGTGCAAAACCTTTTGCAACAATTCATTCTTTATACTTTTCAAGTTCTCCCTTTTGATTATACTTAATTCTATAAACCCATTTGCATCCTATGGGTTTAACATTTGAGGGACAATCAACAAGTTTCCAAGTGTTGTTATCAATAACTGCTTGATATTCTTCAACCATAGCCTGTTGCCATTCTTTATGTTTTACTACTTCTTTGTATGTGGAAGGTTAAGTAAAATCATGTGCTATCAAGGAAAAATTGCCTTCACTTCTATGTGCCCTTCTGGTGCCTGTTTATTTTTCTCATCAGGCGTACATCTTTCAAAAGTTGAACTGCCCATTTCGGTAGTTGGTGCTCACTTGTTTGCACTCCTGTAAAATCTTCGTCATTGTAAAGAGGATTAATATAAACTGATGTTCTTCCTTCAAGTGAAAAATCTAGAGAATCAACATCAGAAGAACTGTTGCTGATTGGAGATGCGAATGAACTGCTAGAAGACCCAGATGATGTTATTGATGTAGATGGACTGGATGACTCATCTTCAGAGGAAGGAAAATCAAGTTCATACCAACTTGGTGAAGTTGGTTGACTTTGCATTTTTCCATTTCTTTTACTGCCCTTAGTTTCTAACTTTTGAAGAAGATTTTCAATTTCTTCAGCACTCTTGCTCTCAGTTTCATCAAAAATGACATCCCTTCTCACAATGAATTTTCCATTGGTCAAAATATGATACCCTTTCTTCTCATTAGAATAGCCAATCATTGTGCATTTTAAACTTCTTGAGTCAAGCTTAGTTCATTTTTCTTTCGGAACTAAGGCATAACATACTGATCCAAAAACTCTAAGATGTTTAACTCGAGGTTTTAAACCAAACCAAGCTTCATAAGGTGTGATTCCATCTAAAGAAGCAGTTGGAGATCTGTTTCTTAAGTAGACAGTTTTATGTATTGCTTCTGCCCAATATGTTGGACTTAACCTCTTGAAAGTTAACATGCATCTCGCCATTCCTAACATGGTGCGATTCATTATTTCGACTACTCCATTTCGTTGTGGAGTGTAAACATTAGTAAGATGTCATCTTATGCCATTTTCACTACAATAATTTTTGAATTCATTTGAAGTGAATTCCCCCCCCCCCCATTATCTGTCCTAAGAGTACCTATCTTTTCTTTCACTTCATTTTCAACAAGTTGGCGAAAAATGTTAAACTTATCAAATGCTTCTGACTTGTTCTTTAATAAGTAAACCCAAGTCATTCTGCTGAAATCATCAATGAATAGTAAGAAATATTTGCAACCACCAAATGAAGTTTGTAGTGGTCCATATACATCACTGTGAACTAGTTTTAGCCGCCTGTTTGCACGCCATGAACTTGTTGGAAAACTTTCTCGACTTTGTTTGCATAAATGCAAGCTTCACATTTTGCATTTTACCTTTTGAAAGTGCGAAGTCCTTTAACCATTCCTTGTTTCTGCAATTGAGAAAGACTCTCAAAATTTAAATGTCCATATCTTACATGCCATAGTCTTATAGGTGAAATACCTGTAGTCGCTGCCCCTGCAAAATCAGAATGCCTTGGAATAACTGTCCCTTTCAGCCTTAACAATTTTCCATCTTCATAACTTGTCATGACAATTTTCAAACTTTGTTTGACTGAATTAATCTTGACTGAACCATCTTCCATAATCACCTGATGTCATGCTTGTTGAATTGTGACTAAAGCGAAAATTTTTCTTAAAAGTTGGTACATACCATACATTGGAGATAATTTTGTCTCCAATGCCATGGAGAAAAACTTTAACTGCTCCTTTTCCATAAGGAGTATGTTTTGTATCATCAGCAAGAAAAATGGAATTAAGTTGGCAATCTTGAAATTTCCAAAAAAAATCACATCGACAAGTCATGTGCTGAGTTTCCCCCGAATTCAAGATACAGGCATCTTCATAATCACTTCTAAGATGTGATGAAAATTGTGATGCTAGCGAGGCAGTAAAAACATATTCTGAGTTATCATCATCTTGATCATTTGCAAATTGCACTGAGTGCTACTGAAACTTGGGAATTTTATTAAGAGATGTTCGACAATCTTCAGCATAATGGCCAACTTTGTTACACCTTCGACACACAATTTGACTTAAGTCTCTTCCTCTTCCTAAAGATTGTCCTCTGCCTCTGCTTTGACTTCTATTTTGAGATTGTCCTCTACCTTGATTATTATTTCCTTGAAAATTTCCTCTTCCTTGGTTGTTTCCTCTTCCTTGAAAACTACTCCTTCCTAAACTGTTGCCTCTGTTAAAGTTGTTTCCTCTGCTTTGGCTTCGACCTTGACTTTGTGCATTATGTGCTGCTTGATTCTGATTCCCTCTGCCTCTGCCTCGAGAACTATCTATTAATGATTTATTAGTGCTGGCCTCTGTGAAAAAAACATCTTCACCAACTTTCTTCTTCTTCCCAAATGTTTATCATGTTGGGTCAACATTTCACAGAGCTCATCAAACTTTAGTTTCTCTAATTTCCCAGTTAGTTGTAAAGTCTCCAAAAAATGTGTGTAGGAAGAAGGAAGTCCAGCAATTACAATTGTTACCATAAAACTATGATCTATTGCTGGAAAACCAACATTAATGATTTCCTGCCTAATATTCTTAAGTCTTGAGATATATTCAAGAACATCACCTCCTTTAGTCAATTTTTGTTGTAACAATTTTAATTGTAGATCAATTTTCTTTGATTCAAGCTGAGTATCAAAGAGGTCTTTAAAATTTTTCAAAGAAGACAATGCATCTGTAGCATTTTCTATATGGACATACATTTCATCATTCACAGAAGATTTAATAAGAGCTAAGGCTTTGGCATTCTTAACTTCCCATTTTTCTAGTGCAGCTATATCTGTGGGTTTATTTGGCTTAATATCTCCATCACATATACCCTACCATAATTCATTGTAAATGAGAGTGCTTTTGATGAGACGGTACCATGTCTTATAATATTTTGTGCCTTCAAGTTTGTCGGAATCAGAAAAAAAATTAATCAACTTAGACATTCTAGCGTTGAAGCTTCACACCAAGAATCAGAACAAAAATGTCAATATGGGCAACACAACACTCAACACACCATGCAAAAAACACGATCTATCGGGGCTTGTCCTTGACCCTCGTATAGTCGTTGAAGCAAGAGAAAAATGACTGAGCTTTGCACTTGGCTCTAGTCAATTTCTCAAAAATTACAAGGTAACTTTCAAAATTTGACTTTTACAACGATGCTCTTGCAAAACTTGGTAAAAAAATTTTACTCCCCCTCAAAGTAGAATTACTTTGAGTTACAATGTCACACTTATCTCTCCAGAAACAAATTACAAAGAAAAATCTCCTTATTACTCCAAAAAATTACAAATAACCTTATTACTCCAAAAAATTACAAATAACCTTATTACTCCACAAATATTACAAAATCCTTATTACTCCCATAAAACATTAAATAAAAAATATATACTTTATCTCTTCCAAAATAAAATATGCCTTATCTCTCCAAATATTTACAAAATTAAAAATATTCCTTATCTCTCCAGCAAAGACTTTGCAGATTCACCTTTCAAAAAAAACTATCAAATGCTGGATATTTTTACTTGTCAAACGCTGGCTGCTTGATCATCAAATTCGGACGTTATGCTCTGACCTCATTAATCTTTTAATTAGCACACTTTTGTGGTCCTCGTTGCTATAACAATGATAGCAAAAATAACACTAAACGTACATCAAAGAAAGCAAATTTTAGGCCTTCTAAATACATTTTCATATTACGAAATAGCTTTTGACTAATTGTGCCAGGGAGGTTAAGAGTATCATTCAATATTTTGAAAATAACACTTCCAGAATTTTAGATATCATTTTAATTTTACAGTTCCCAAACCGAAACAAGCATGAACAAAGTTTACAAAAAAGAGGGCTGGTTCCTTGTAATTTCAACACATCTCGAGAGAATCAAAACGCAAAACCTTGAGCCATTTGCATCGGGCTATAAAACACTAATCCAGAGTGTTATCTTCATAACTTTAGAAATCTGGAGTACAATAGTCTTATTGAGTACGGGTCCTACTTGCCTCTGCAGATCTCACATGATAGAAATAAGGGTGGGTCATTACTTCTTTTGCACTTGGCCTTTCTTGGTGATAATATCTAAGCAACTTGTCTATAAAATCAGTTGCCTCTGGAACAACTAGATGCTAATTGTCAGCATTAATGAATTTTGACCAAGCTTTTATGTTATGCCTTCCAGCAAGTGCCTCATTTCTTCAACACTTGTATTAACATATCAAACTTTCAATATTTCACTCAATAAAAAAGAAATACCATCCAAATTTGCATTAGATTCCAGCATGGCCATATTTTCTAGCATCAAAGGGTTAACAACATTAATTTGCAGATTAAAAATCTAAAATCAATAAGAATTTTTATTTTTTTTTAAACACAAAACTAGACAATTTCATACCAATCATTTGCTGATCAATTCAATGGAGTTTTCCAAAAACTTGTAGAGCGGGAATCTCCTCATCACATCCACCTGCAGCATTACTAGAGCTCTGATACCACAATAATGGTAAAAGTGTCCTCAGACATGTAATTTTATTAATAAAAAAAAAACAATTACATATTTGATTTTGTAAGAGTTTACACCTGAACAACCAAACACTCTTGCAATGAGCTATTTATAAGCTCAATGCCCTAACTACCTCTAATTATGGATCACTTATTAAATAAAAAGTGTCCACTTACAATAAATTCTATTCAAAACAACTAGCTAACAAATCTCCTAAAATAGAGCCTAAGATACGACACATTTGGAGAGTCATATCTTGTTACAACAATATACTAATTCTAAATGTCACCATTAAATAATTAAATATTCTAGAATAATAATGATTAATTTAATATCTTAAATTAATAATTATTTTATTCCAACT
>APFE031521802.1:9456-32549 GCA_000404065.3 Pinus taeda | reverse complement strand
ATCTGCCTCACCTCCACCTTCTTTAGCTTTGAAGGAGAGTTCTTTGAGCAAACCTGTGGTGTTGCCATGGGCTCCCCTCTTTCCTTTGTCGTAGCTAATCTTTTTATGGAGGATTTTGAAGCCAGGGCCCTAAGCTCGGCATGCCTCGTGCCGAAGCTTTGGAAGAGATTTGTAGATGACACTAATGTCATCTGGTATCATGGCCAAGAGGAATTGGATCTCTTCTTCGATCATCTCAACCGTCAATCATCAGCCATTAAGTTCACTAAAGAACAAGAAGTCAATGGTTGCCTCTCGTTCCTTGATATTCTTATTTCTAGGAATTGTGATGGTTCCCTCTCCCACCAAGTGTTTCGAAAGAAAACACATACGAAGCAGTATCTTCATGCCAATTCCCTCCATTTCCCGGCTCAGAAGATGGGTGTTCTCAACACCCTAGCTACTCGGGCCCTTAGGATCTCTGATGAAAAAAGATTTGAGAAAGAGAAATCCCACCTCCTTAATGTTTTTGTTGAGAATGGTTATAGCAAGTACCCGGGTCAGAAAGCTTTCCTCAAAGCTGCCAAAAATTCATTAGCTAAAAGAAAACCGAAGGAGCGGGTCCCAGGTGTCCATCTTCCTTATGTTCAGGGGACCACTGATAAGATTGCTAGGATTCTTAAGAGGCATAATGTCCCCTCGACCTTTAGACCCCTCAACGCCATTCATAAATCCCTCAGATCTGTAAAGGATCTTATCAACCCTAAGGACATGAAAGGGGTTTATATTATTCCTTGTCCCTGTGGGACCCCCTATATTGGTGAGACTGGTCACTCCATTAATCAAAGGATTAGCGAGCATGCAACTGACCTCAAGCATAGGAGGACCAAGTCTTTCGCTTTAGCTGAGCATGCCGAAAGTACCAAGCATCATGCTTGCATAGAGGAGGCGAGTGTTATCGCTAGGGTTTCGCAGTTTCATCATCGAAAATTTAGGGAAGCCCTTGAGATTGAGAAGAGACCGAACAATCTTAATAGAGAAGACAAATGGAAGATAAGCAGTTGCTGGATCCCAACCCTCTCTTCCTAAGTTATGGATTTTTTTTATTTTTTTTTGTATATTTGTCTCGTTATTTTCTTATTTTTTTATAATTATTTTTATTTATTTATTTTTTCCCTAGGTAAAGGATTTTTGTATTATCTTCTCTCTTCTCTCTCTCCTTCCTCTCTCTCCATCTTTCTCTCTCTCTCTCCTCTATATATATATATATATAATATATAATAGTATAATATATTTACTTAATTTATATTTAATCCATTTTTAACTATTTTATTTTTATTTTTAATTATTCTTTCTTTTAGGTATTTATTTTTATTATCACAATTAATTAATAAATTTATTATTTTTTTCATTTTGAGTACCTTTTTTATAATTTCTTAACTATTTTATATATATTAATAATTTATCTATTTAGTTTTATTTTAATTAAATTAATTAATTTTAATTTATTTAAAAAATTATGTTTATTTATTTATTCTATTATTTTATTTATTATTATTATATTTTTATTTTTATTTTTTTTAAAGTTAGCTCGTCCCAATTTTTTTTAATTTTAACTAACTTTTATCTTAACACATAGTAATTTAAATTTTTTAATTAAAAATATAATATAATATATATTATATATACATATATATATATATATATATATATTTATATATATAATATATATCTATATATATATATATATATAATAATTAATAAATAATTAAATAAATAAATAAATTACTTTTTCAGTAACCATTACACCAATAAAATTATTTTATTTTTTTTTAACTAATTTCCATTAAAAATTTAATAATTAATAAATTAAAAATTTGACCTTGGTCCTAAAGTCAAAATTATTCGTTGTCAAATTAGTCGTTGGAGACTCTGTTCAGACTATTTAACATGCTAAGCTGGATCTGTTTCTTCAACTTGTCCTGACGATGAACCACACTAGTTGGTTCGAAACGCGTCGACAAATGAATTCTTATGTGATTTACACCAAAGATTCTCTCAAAAATTTGATATGGATCACAAAAGCCTCAATTCTACAATTGAATCCCTGCACGGAAGAGCCATTGCAACCAAAGTTCATCAATTTGAACAGGCACGCTTCAGGTTTCAAAGTTGAAGGCTGATCTGGCGTTTCTTAAGAGATGTAGAGACTCCTACGTCATCCTTGTTTTCGCTCATATTAGTCATCGCCTTCACACTCCTCAGAACCATCAGGTTTTCTTGAGGGCTAGTTTGGCTTTGTTAAGGGCTGAAATCAGCAAAGTCAGAAAATCCCTGAATCAGCTCTCTCTTAATCTCACGAGTTTACATCTGACTCTTGCAAGCTTAATTCTCGCCCCCCTTTGGGCCAGAATAGATGTGTGTTTGGTCTTGAAATCTCTTCGGTTAGAGGATATTCGGAAGGAGAAGCAGGCCTCTAAGTTTCAAAAGTTAGCACTCAAAGCTTCGGACGATGTTTCCCACAGCCAGGTCTCTGCGATTCAGAAATCTGCGTTGAAGGATTGGGTATCTGATCTCCTATGCTCCACCGTGAAGGAGGGTGGCCAGCAGTCCAATCTATACGTAGATAAACCTTACTGTCATGGTGATAACACACAGGCTTCCACTTCCGGATGTCCATGACGAGGTTATAATTCGCAGGTTTCCAGTCCTCCGGATTGTGCTTCCTTCTGCGATCTAGATAAGGATTGTCATTTAGCATATATGCAAGCTCCCTTCGATATTCTTGAGGACAACGCTGTTTGCAGCTCTTCCTCAAGGCACGGTGATGGTTCACCGTTACCCCCTTCAGGTTTTTCCCCCCGGGTTGTCTCTAATCCGACTATTAAAACTGATCTTATGTCCTCCGAGCACCGGATTGTTGGCATGGCTCAGGTCATCTCTAATCTTGCTAATGAATCTATTCATGTAGAGCAGAATGAGAACTGGGCTCTGATGGTTAGATTTGCCCCTCGGTGGTCTGATCAACGGATTAGGGACTTAGCACCGCTTGTTAATAGAGCCAGCCCATGTGGTCAACTGCATGAGGATAGTCTCCATTTGAATGAAGGTTCCAGTATACGGCTTGGAGAATAGTGCAATTTGCATTCCAGGACGTGGTTGTAATACGCATATTTCCTCTTCTAAATGTCCAGGACGGGGTTATAATACGCTAGTTTCCAGTCCATCCAAACAGCTGATTGATGGCGTGGCTCTGGTCATCTCTAATCAGGTTGATTCTGTTCTTGAACAACAGGTGGATGACTTGGTTGATCGGTGGGTTGGCGACTTTGCTCCACGGGTTATTCAACCAGCCCTGGTGATAGCGTTGTCCACCCCGATTTCCACTGTGGTAATAATCATAATAATTATAAATATAATTATAAAAAGTGCAATAGGAATGGTTATAATTATAATGATAATAATCATGATAAATATAGCAAGGGGTATAATAATGACCATAACAATAACTTTAATTATGTTAATAATTATAATAATGATTTTAATAATAATAATAATAATAATAATAACTACGATTACATTAATGATATTTGTAATAATAATATTAATATGAATATTTAATAATATCTATTAAACTATAATATGATAATAATTATAATAATAACACTAATATTAATAATTATGAATAATAATTAATAATACCTACTATTACAATAATAATATTAATTATTAATAACAAGTATAATAATAGTAATAATAATAATTATTAACAATAATAATAATAATAATAGTAATCTTAGGGTTAGTAAGAATGGTAATATAAATAATAAGGTTATTAATTTGTCTAGTTTTTCTTTTTCCCCTTCGGTGTTTAATGTTTTAAGTACAGGGTTAAATTTTGCCTTAGCCCCTAGGAAGATTCCTGTGGAGGATATTATTTGTGACATAGAGTTCAGGATTAAAGGTTTACCTGATAATATTAAAAATACTTCAGGCAGGATTGTGCAGTACTCTTAAGGAAGGCAAAGCCCCCAAAGAGCAACCTTAGTAAAAAGGAATTGGTAGCTCTTAGATCCTTAAACCAGAACAATGATATCGTAGTTCTGAAAGCCAACAAAGGAGGGGCGGCTGTCATTCTCAACAAAGTTGATTACCGCAGTAAGATGTTGGATCATCTTCATAATAGTGGGAGCTATAAGAAGCTTCCTAAGAACCCTTTAAAGAAGATTTCAAGGAATGTGGCGCTTGCCATTAAATCCTGTAAATTTGTGTGTGACTTGCACCATAAGCTCATTGAGAGCAATCCCTTAACTCCTAGGATCTATGGACTTCCTAAGATCCACAAAGAAGGAGCTCCCCTTTGGCCCATAGTCAACACCATTGGTGGGCCTACCTTTCTTCTTGCTAAGTTCCTTGCATTCAAGCTTAAGCCTTTAGTTGGTCGTACGGAGTCCTTCGTCAAAGATTGCTTCCTTTATTAATGAGCTCAAGGGCATTAAGCTTGACCCCAAGGACATCCTAGTTAGCTTTGATGTTGTTTCTCTTTATACCTGCATCCCTATAAATGAAGCCATGGAGGTGATCAACCGCCTCACTAATACTGATACTGCTCAATTAGTGGAGATCTACCTCACCTCCACCTTCTTTAGCTTTGAAGGAGAGTTCTTTAAGCAAACCTGTGGTGTTGCCATGGACTCCCCCCTTTCCCCTGTCGTAGCTAATCTTTTTATGGAGGATTTTGAAGCCAGGGCCCTAAGCTCGACACACCTCCTGCCGAAGCTTTGGAAGAGATTTGTAGATGACACTAATGTCAACTGGTCTCATGGCCAAGAGGAATTGAATCTCTTCTTCGATCATCTCAATCGTCAATCATCAGCCATTAAGTTCAGTAAAGAACAAGAAGTCAATGGTTTCCTCCCGTTCCTTGATATTCTTATTTCTAGGAATTGTGATGGTTCCCTCTCCCACCAAGTGTTTTGAATGAAAACACATACGGAGGATTATCTTCATGCCAATTCCCACCATTTCCAGGCTTAGAAGATGGGTGTTCTCAACACCCTAGCTACTCGGGCCCTTAGGATCTCTGATGAAAAAAGCTTTGAGAAAGAGAAATCCCACCTCCTTAATGTTTTTGTTGAGAATGGTTATAGCAAGTATCTGGGTCAGAAAGCTTTCCTCAAAGCTGCCAAAAATTCATTAGCTAAAAGAGAACCGAAGGAGCGGGTCCCAACTGTCCATCTTCCTTATGTTCAGGGGACCACTGATAAGATTGCCAGGATTCTTAAGAGGCATAATGTCCCCTCGACCTTTAGACCCCTCAACACCATTCGTAAATCCCTCAGATCTGTAAAGGATCCTATCAACCCTAAGGACATGAAAGGGCTTTATATTATTCCTTGTTCCTGCGGGACCCCCTATATTGGTGAGACTGGTCACTCCATTAATCAAAGGATTAGCGAGCATGCAGCTGACCTCAAGCATAGGAGGACCAAGTCTTCCGCTTTAGCTGAGCATGCCGAAAGTACTAAGCATCATGTTTGCATAGAGGAGGCGAGTGTTATCGCTAGGGTTTCATAGTTCCATCACTAAAAATTTAGGGAAGCCCTTGAGATTGAGAAGAGATCGAACAATCTCAATAGAGAAGACGGATGGAAGATAAGCAGTTGCTAGATCCCAACGCTCTCTTCCTAAGTTATGGATTTTTTTTTTTGTATATTTGTCTCGTTATTTTCTTATTCATTTATTTTTTCCTATGTAATGGATTTTTATTATATTTTTTCTCGTTATTTACTCTTATTAATATATATAATAATATATATATATATATTATATATATATATATATATATATATATTTATTATATATATATTTTATATATATTTATATATATATATATATATTATATATTTAATATATATTTTTTATTTATTTATTTTTGCTTTATTACTTAATTTGTATTTTTACATTTTTAAACTAATTTTATTTTTATTTCATTATTCTTTTTTTTTAGTATTTATTTTATTATCATTAATAATTTATTTATTATTTCAATTGAGTACCTTTATAATTCTAACATTTAATATACTTATTTATCTATTTAGTTTTATTTTTTATTTATTTATTTATTTTTAATTTAATAAATTATGTTTATTTATTTTTTCTCTTTATTTATTATTTCTTATTTTATTTTATTTATTTATATTTATATTTTTTCTTTTTAAAGTTCGCTAGTTCCAAAATTTTTTAATTTTAACTACTTTTTATCTAACAACATAGTTTTAAAATTTTTTAATTAAAAGATATCTATAATAATAATAAAATTAATAAATTAATTAAATAAATTACCGTTATGTGGTCCTAGATCAAAAATACTGTTTTGTAGCCGTTGGAGTCTCTGCTCAGTCTATTTAACTTGCTAGCCATATCTGTTTCTTCACTGTCCTGACGATGAACCACACTTGTTGGTTCGAAACGCGTCGACAAAAGTCTTTTTCATGTGATTTACGTTGAAGCTCTTCTTATAAATATGACAGATCACAGAAGCCTCAATTCCACAAATAAATTACTTTTTCAACTAACCATTAACACCAATTAAAATTATTTTATTTATTTTTTAACTAATTTCCATTAAAAAATTAATAGTTAATAAATTAAAATTTTGACCTTGGTCCTAAAGTCAAAATTAGCTGTTGGAGACTTTGCTCAGACTATTTAACATGCTAAGCCGGATCTATTTCTTCAACTTGTCCTGACAATGAACCACACTAGTTGGTTCGAAACACGTTGACAAATGAATTCTTATGTGATTTATGCCGAAGATTCTCTCAAAAATTAGACAAGAGGATTCTTAGATATCTAAGAGTCAAAATGGACTATGGACTGTGGTACCTAAGAGGTAATGATTTTTCACTGACTATTTATACTGATGTTTATTGGGAAGTTGAAGTAGATGGTTGAAAGAGTAGTAGTGGTGGCACATTCTTTCTTGGAGAATGTCTAGCTTCATGGTTGAGAAAGAAGCAATCTTCCATATCTTTATCTATAACTCAAGGAGAATATATTGCAGGAAATTCTTGTTGCACTCAAGTATTCTTGATGAACGAGAATTTGAAACATTACAAGTGTTTTATGATCATCCTATTCCTATTATTTGTGACAATAGAAGTGCCATCAACATGTCAAGGAATATTTTTTTCACTCAAAGGCAAAGCATATTCCAATCAAGTATCACCTTTTGAGAGAGCAAGTTTCCAATCAGATTGTGAAGCTAGAGTATGTACCTACAAAAGAATAGGTTGTTGATATCTTCACCATTGCACTCCCAAGAGAGTAGTTTGAGTATTTTAGGCAAAGACTAGGAGTTGTTCCTCTTCCCACCCTCCATTAGATCTTGCTTCAAAAGAAAGAAAGGTGGATAGTATACCTTCAACATATCAAAATGAAGTTTCCAAGTCCACAAGATCAACAATACAAGAGAATATTGCTGACAGGGGGAGTAAACTTGTAGGGAGATTCCATTAGTGTCTTTTCCATTGATGTGAAATGGGGAGAAGTCTTGGTGATCAAACAAAGGAAAGAAGTGTCTCCACCCAAAAAAATCAAAAGGCAAAGGAGTCTTGGATAAGTCACGGTGCTCAATCAAAAGGAAAACAATAGTAAATAAGAAGAGAAATGTATCCCAAGGAGAGCCATATCCAAAGGAGAAATAAAAGCATAATCACATTTTGTTTGTAGCCCACTTTGTCTAAATGATGATGTTTTGTTTGATCAAAAGTGTTTCCATCAATGGAAAAGGGCCATAATGTTAGAAATGTGTTATCATTGATTGCAAAGCATGCTAAATGATGGCAAAAGGATAACATAAGGTGACTACAAAAATGAGTAAAGCATGTTGAACTGGTGCAAAGACTTGAAAAACATTTCTAATGAACAAGATCACTTGAAGAGTAGGTGGAATTCACTTAGATGGATATAGCTCTAAAAGATATTTCTAGTAGTATTTGGAAGACTGGAAATGGCCTCTTCGATATGAAGATAAGGTCAATCAAAGCTAGGGACCTCAAGAGCCAAAATGCAGAGTTAAGTTGGTGAAAAGTGTTTTGGAGTAGGTTAAGTTTGGCGTTCAGCGAAACGTAGGAAAGAAACTAGAAGTATAGTCGGTCAAGGTGTTTGGTTAAAATTTGGCCATGTTAGGTGTTGGATTAAGGGCCACGAGTATTGATCAACACATTGACGGAAGTGCATTGGTTCAAGTGCTTCCTAGAGTTAACAAGCAGGGGGGCACACAATGGGAAAATTTTCCCAAACCAACGATTGTTAGATCAACAATAGAGGTTTATTGTGGTACCCCCCCCTAAAAACCAAAAATATGCTGAGGGGGGTGGAGAAACCACCAGCATTTTTCAGGACAACTCCTCCCGCGGGAAAAACCTCGAAGCTTCAAGGTGCACATATAAGTTAAAGGTCAGGATGGAATGAATGGGATACATGGTAGCATCTGTTTGAATGGATGTTGATGTAAGCGCTGGGACAATAAGAGGTGGATGTGTGACAGGTTTTTTTGGAGTTTTGTGGTACCCTAGTGGGGCATTTATAGATGACACGTGTCATGACTCTGGATGTGCCATGTGTAATTAATGATGACAACATGATGATATCCCATAGGTAGGATTCCGAAAGGGATGAGAAGTGCATGCGAAGAACCAACGATCTGACATGGTAACGAAAATGATGGTAGTTCCTCAATGGTTCTTAGGTGAAGAGGGAGGACCCACAATGACACCTCATCCCAACTATAAGACCCTGAAAGAATTCTTAAGGCATAGAGGAGAACATTTAGGGTGAGCAAGCGAGGACACGTCAGTATGAATAGCCAGAAACAAGAGATGAATGGGAAGAGGTGTAGGCATACCCACAATACATGTCATCATATAAGGCATACCCCACAATATTATAAAGAGGCACATGTTAATAGCATTGACATAAAGGCACTAGGGGAAAAGTTCAAGAACTGCACAAGGTTATATGTAGCACAATGATCGAGGGCGCAAAGTTTAAGGAGAAAAGGTATGAAGATAAATATTTAAGTTCTTAGGGACTGAGGTGTGGTCGCAAAGCTTGGACTTATGGCCAAAGGTGCCAAAATACAAATTTCCTGGGCTAAAGGATAAATTTAGAGGCATGGATGATATTCGTGGCTTATTTGGTATATTTTCCAAATATAGTAGACAACTAAAATTGGAATTATAGCTAAAGCCTATGTTAAGCCCTATAAAGTGTCAAAATAGCTAAAATTAATAGAAAATCTTAGAGTTTGTGCTCAGAATTGCAGAACAGAGATTGTTAACTTGAATATCAGTTTAGAAGACATATTTTGAACAAGAGAAAGATATAAATCACTTATTCGTGCAAAAATTTAAAGTCAATATAACTAAAATGCAAAGAAGATAAACATAAACAGTAAAAAATCTTTATAAGTAAAATCGGTCGAGAGGGTTGGATAGATTTTTTGGTGTGATATTTTTAAGCAATGGATTGTGGTGGTAGGGTGCCAGTAGAGGTGAATTAATGTTGATGGTGTGTTCAATAATCATAGATTGATGAAGGTCTTTTGGTGAGGTTTTGTATAGACAAATTTAATTGTATGGATTTGACATTCGTGGTTCTAGTTTGAAAATGGATGAAAGATGAATCATTGGGGCCCAAAAAGTTGTAGCATGCATGTAAGGGGTTGTATCTCCTTCCAATATGTGTTGGTAAATATTCAGCGTTGTAGCTGCTAAATCAAGAAGTTGTATCTTCCTGCTAGTTGTAGCTAGAGAAATTTGTAAAAACAAGTAGTAGTTTTCCTTGTGAAGGAGTTGAAGTAAAGCTTGAAGAATCTTTCATTGTATTTGTGATGTTCATTTTGATTCATGTTATTCTCATATGAATTAATTGTTGAAGCTTTTTATGGTGTTCTAACATTGTTACAAGTGAGAGAAAGTTTTTAAAATTCCAACAATACGAATTCACACTCCCTCTTAGTATTGTCCTGGTTTCTAACATTAACATTAATGATTATGATTATATTGAGAATAATATTAAACTATATTATACCTTTCATTTATTATTGTTACCACTATAACATCTAGGTGAACTCATACATGTCCCCACACATGACCTACATGGTAAATCAAGGGATTTGAACCTCGATCCTCATATTTTTCACAACATCTTGATGTCACGTCAGTCACCAATCAAGCTACACCCCTGGGTCAGGTTGAATGTATGGGCAATTAATTGAGCAAAGGAAATACTTTTTCTAACATACAAGAGGGACATTATTTCGTTCTAAACAGTTATAAAATAAATATCAAAATATTGTGAGTACTATTTTTTTAAATCTTTCAAAAAAAATGCTTCAAACAAAAATAATGCCTAAGTTATTCATCAAAATATCTACTTGTTAAAAACGTAAAACAATTTATTTTTTAATTAATTGTCTCATTAAAAATTATATTCATAATTTCTAAAGGAATTGTTCCAATGGTGCAAAAGCATAATTAGATTCCTACATTACCAAGTGCAATCTACTTATTTAAAGAACTACTTACAGCTAGTTGTTAGTATGGTACAACAAGAAAAATTCTTGCAAAAACAATCATTGAAAAATATATTCCCCTGAAAAAACATTTTTTAAACACTACTAAAGTCTAACTATTTGGAAAAATGTCATGTGAAAGTTTTATAATTGATGTAACAGTGATTCTTATAACATATGATTAAACATGGAAATTATTATTCGTAGATATATTAATGTATATCTAAAATTGGGATTAGTAACTGCTAGTGTATCGATGTATATATCGAAGCATAAAGTAAACATGTTGTAGGACCTAATAACACTTATCAACTAGTAATATTGTGGTTCAAATATAGACTTGAGAAACAATCTTTGAGCTATTTATTAAGGATATCATTGTCCAAAAATATGAGATTATGTTGTACATGAGATATAATATTTTTAGTCATCTAGTAGATGGCACGGACTATAGTAATCGGAATCGACCGATATAACATTAGTTCTGTTATTATTTACACTATTTTTATTTCGGTGAGCGCAGCATATGGTTTGAAAACTATGCTATTATTTTTTCATGGTCTTATTTGGCCTCTTCCCGAGGTAGACATGCTATAAGCATATAGTATCTTGAATTGGTGTCATTCATATTTTGGAACTATTCTAAATTAGTTGAGACTAATGCTAGCATTAACCTAGCAAGTATGAAATGCTACCTCTCTATGTCTTATAACCTAGAACACTAACATGAGAGTCCCTTGTTGCCACCCGTTACTGCATGTTGCTTGCCCCTGTTGCCACCCATTACTACATGTTTCTTCGATGTTACTACAATAGGTCCAATATGAACCATAGTTATTTGAAAAGGCTCCTTCTCATTCCATTACTAATCCTAAATGGGTGGTCATTCCTTCCTAGGCCGTGATGCTACGGTAGCATCTTTCATATCAAGCAAATTGGGCTTCTGATGTTTCCTCAGCTACATCCTGCACGAATGCCTGAGATAATATTAACTTATTGTACATATGAATATATGTTATGAAACATCTCATATCTGTTTTGACATTAAAACTTACTCCGAAAGGAAACCAACCATGAGTTCGACAGCCGCTTCTAGGCCTTCATTGAAAAGGAAGGAGTCGATGGTTTCGAGGGAGGGAGACCAGTTGATCATCACCCCTCTTGGTGCGGTGAACAAGACCATTTTGGTAACCTGAATTCCCTTGTTTTATTTTTGTTTTTTTTTCTCCATATTTCAATTGGGTCTCCCCCAGTGCGTGCATGGAAGAGGCATAACAAACTAAAGACATTGAGCTACTGTGGGATTTTTTTTTTTTTGTGCCTTTGTATTCACTGATACTACTTTTTTCTACGCCTCTGTATTCACTGCTACTTCTTCGTCAAGTATTGAAGAGCATGGATTTACCTAAAAATGGAAAGGCATTGCATGTAGGGCAAGGAGTGTTAAAGTTGTAAAATTTCCAGAAGACGCCAACTCTACAAGACTATGTTATATGGGGTTTAAGCTGTTTTGCTGGAAATGTCTACAACAACAACAACAAACTTGTTGAAGTATCTGTCATATTAAAGAATTTATAGCTTGATGTGGAGTGTGGACATGTGAATACTTTTTCAAGCTTGACAGATTACTACTAAAATCTGAACAGTACATTAAAAATTACAGACACTACATTCTCTAAAATTCTAGAAAATCAAGAAGAATTTGCATAATTTCAATCACTTTATTGTTTAATAGCTGAGATAGTGGAAATACAAACTCGAAGTATTCGCCAAAATTGATAATGATAAATACATTGAAACAATCAGTCTAGGATAGTACCTTTCACCTTGTCAAACGACTAGAAATGAAAAATGAGTGAGTGAGCTAATTTTTAGGAGAAAAGGCCATTAGAAACAAGAGAAAATATCATTAGAAATAGTTGCCTAATATTTTATACTACCCACGGACTATCCGAGGAATGCCACTCCCATCTGTAATATTATGTATATTACTACTCACCCTGTTTCGCTCAGCTTAAGTCCCTTTTGATAGTTGGGAGCATGATAACCCGACCGAGTGGAGCAGGAATTCCTCTATGAAAGAACTGCCCGCACTCTTACCTCATTACATTACGAAAAGTGTAAACACTCCCCCTTTAACACAAACATAGGAATATCTACAATTTGCTACACAAAACCTAGCGCTCAAATTGGATATTCCCATCATTGTTGCACTAATCATAACTTCACTTGTCCTTACTACTGTCTACACTGTAATTAGCTATCACTAATAAGAATTTACAAAACTGTAGTCGCCAACCGAGAACACTAAAACTTTATGATTAAATGTAACTTTCCACACTTGGTTGAGCTTCAATATTTAGCTACTAGTGATTCCAGACTCACTATTTCACTTTTCTCTCGGCATCAGCTCTGTAGAGGCCTACATCAAGCTCTGTAACAGGCTCATTCTTCTTTAGAAGTAGGTGCTACAGCTAAATAGGCCACCAACTTGGAGAATCAAAATAATGAATTAGTTTTAGATTTAGGTTGGGTGCACCTATTCAGCATGCAAGCCACGTGTGCCTTTCATATAGATCTACCTCTTGTGTACCACCCTTTCCAAAAAATGCATATTGTGATGCATCACCAAAGCACATTCACGTTAAAAAATTATCCATATTAATTCAACTTAGTTCTAACCCTTGATAAAAAAACATATGGTAAATTGCAACCTGTAGCTACCCTCATGGTACACACACTCAAATCTGATAGACAGATACCATGGAATTGTATTAATATTCTTTCATTATTGGTTTCACGAGATTCCAAAGAAAATGAAGTGTGAGACCTAGGCTCTTTAGTAGATAACACCTATCTCACATTACATCGTATGAATACAAGGGCTAGCTATTTTTCCATGCAGCGATACTATAACAAATCAAAGAGAAGTTTTGTATAGGCTGAAACATGCATACGAAGACGAATCAACAATTTTTCAGGGTTACCATGTGTTGGCCAATTCGTCGTTTCTGATTTTGCTCTGAATCGAACTTCTATTAATATTGATATATGTAACACTTAACCACAACTAGAATTGAACATATTAAAATTCCTTATAACGAATGTATGAAGGTCCAAATGTGCATAAATAGATAATTACATAATATTTTTCCTACCAAGAATGATTCCAATTGCTAAGACTAACAATCCATGTATGTTGTGATGGTAACTGTCTTGAATTGCAGATTGGGGAGTCAATTGTAGACTTATCTATTAGCTTTATACTAAAGAGAGAACATAAGAGAACCACTACTCTCCCCACTGGAAATCATCTTTAACTATAGCAATACCCATAATTATTTCATCATATGAAAATGGAGTGATTCAATATGCACGAGTTTAGTATAGATAAATTTGTCAATTACAAAATGACAAAAGGTGAGGTTGTACAACTACAAATAATTGATATAAAAAAAAGAATTACATTTATTTATTTCATGTAAATTGTTTTTGGGTACGTAATCACAATCCAAATGCTTTACAAAATAAAATAAACACTTGTAAATAAATAGCATACCATGTAAAACTCATATTTCTAAACTAGAGTTAAGATATTATAAGGCCTTTGGTAAACTAGAGTTAGGATATAGATTTGACAAGTCAATGACTATGTCAAGATCGTGCCAAAAGAAAATCTCAATTAACTCGGGCAGCACCTAACAAAGTGCCTTTCATGGTGTCGAAACATAGAATCTAACATTATTCCTTCGAATTAGAACTGGTACATCCAAATGATACGTAAAATAATATGTAACAAGCATAACAGTAAGTCGAAAGGCCTTAGTGTGAGCATATTCCAGTTTCTTACAATAACCACAATGTTGTGTAAGCCCAAACTCCAAGTATAACATTAAGCTGAAAGGCCTCGGTGCAAGCATATTTTGGTTTCTTACAATAACCATAGTGTTGTGTAAGCCCAAATTCCAAGTATAACATTAACCAGAAAGGCCTCAGTGCGAGCATTAGAAGTTTTCGATAACATGCAATGAAATATGTGGATGACACTACATGAATCCTTAGATAACAGGTATTTTAGGCTTACACCGGATAAGGGATTTATGCCTGGTAATTACTAAATCTATACGACTTCCACAAGATAAGGGATTTATGCCTGGCAACTAATAAATGGATACACCTATTTTTCTTTGGCTTCATTAACATGAGCTTTAGAATGCTGGCTCTTTTTCTTTGTCTTCATTAACCTGACCTTTAGAATACTGGTTTTCTTGGGTTGTCTGGCTGGGTTGGAATCAATACTTCGCTCATAACTATGCTATATTCACTTAGTTTATTTTCTTCTCTGGAAATTAGAATGGCTATGTTTCTTTATCCTCGATATCAATTTCAAAACTGTTTTTCTTTCTTTCTGGGTAATCAGAGTATTCAATGGTGCACATTGTTCTGTTATGAACATAAATCAGTGTAATTGATCTTGTATGTGCAGTTTTGTATAAATAGCCCTGAGACTAATAATAACTCATCATGTATGTGCCTACGATTATAGAGGAAGTTGTGGGGTTGAAACTTTAATGGGCGCATGTTAATTTTATAAAGCCTCAAGGTTTGAAAATAGTACATATTTACTCATTTCAATTTTTTAAATTTTTTTTTTTTTATTTCTTTTCTAATGGTGATTGACTTTTTTATATTTTTGTAATGGGTTTTTACTACAGCAGATTGTTGAGAACAAAATTGAATCACAAGAATGGTGTTCAATGAATGGTGTTCCTCTATACAAGCCTCGGCTTGGGTTGGATTACAATCGAATAATGATTTTTGCTAATGAAACTTGAAGGACAATTATGCTAATGAAACTTGAAGTCCGACAGTCATCTACATCCAGACGAAATATTCCTCTAAAGCATTAAATTGCATTGTATTGTTCCTTGTAGAGCTTTCCAGCTCAAGGCAGGGATGTCATGCAGCATCCCTTGTTATTGTAGTATTCATGTTGTAGTTATGATTATCTATCACATTATAAATCAAATTTATAGTTTTCATGCAAAATATTTCAATGGCACAAATGCATAAATAAGTTTATACATTATCAAACATACACAATCAATTATAAAATTTACTTACTAGTACCAAACACCATGAGAAGGTTCTATAAAAACAATTACTAAAAAATATATTTTTATTAAAAAAAAATCAATAATACTCAGGATTATTTACTTAGCAAAAAAATTCAATAATACTCAAGATAGATGCATCTTAACCAAGGATCCAAGCCAAGTGAGAAAGCAAAGTGATTAACAATGATAGAGGAAATATAGTGAGTGATTCTTTTAATTGTTATTATTATTGTATTTTCTTTAACATGATTGATCCAAAATATAGGTTTCATATTTTACAACCAATTATTTTTTTTATTAATTTAGATATTTTCTTAAATACAATACAATGGGATCATATTTAAGATAGAGAGTGAGATGGAATGGGGAATAGAGTTTTGGAGATAGAGATAGAGGTGAGAGACACAGTGAGAGAGAGAAATGAAGAGAGAGAGGAGGGGGAGAGGGAGAGAGAGAGATGGATTTGGTGGTGGAAAAAGAGGGAGTAGTAAGAGAGAGATGAATATGGAATGAGGGAGAGGGAAGATGAGGGACGAGAGAGAAAAGGAGAGGATAAAGATAGGGAAAAAGGGGAAGAGAGAGACAGGGAGACATAGATATGGAGGGGGAAGAGAGAGAAGGAGAAAGGGAGGGAGATAGTGACAAAGGTGGAGGGTGGAGAGAGAGGGTGTCTATAATGGGCGGATAGATGGAGGGAAGTGGAATAGAAGGGGAGAGAGAGGAAGGAAAAAGAGAGAGGGCTTGAGAGAGAGGAGGGAGAGGGGGAGAAAGAGATGGAGTTGAAAGGGGAAGAAAGACATAGAGAAAGAAAGGTGGAGAGGCAGTAGCAAGGGAGAGATGGAGAGTCAGAGAGAGAGAGAGAGAGAGAGAGAGATAGATATGGAGAGAGAGTGTGTATGTTTTTTGGTTGATAATGAGAGACAATGGGAGATAGACATATAGATGGGGCGGGGAGCAGGTAGAAGAGACAGGTAAAGAGAGGGAGGGAGGAAGAGGGATAAATGGGAGATATAGATATAGATGGAGGGGGTAGAGAGAGAGAGTGTATGTGTGTCAGAGAGAGAGGGTGGGAAGAGATAGAGATGGAATGGATGAGGGAGAGATAGATGGATAGACGGATAGATATGGGGAGAGAGAGGGTGTGAAATATGTTTAGGGGGTTGAGATAAAGATACAAATAAGGAGAGATGGAGGGAGGTATAAATATAGATGGCAGGGGGATGGAGGAAAGAAGAGAAAGATAGAGAAAGTTAGGGAGAGGTAGATAGAGCGAGATGTGGGAGAGAGGGAGGGGAAGAGAGAGAAGGAGAGGGGGAGGTAGATAGACACAGAAGGGAAGGTAGAGAGAGAGGGAAGAAGAAAGTGTCTCATAGAGACAAATAAAGACATAGAAGCTAGATCTAGAAAGTCATGAATAATTTATATTTTCACTAAAATAAATGTATTGATCTCAATGTAGTTGTTGATTTCTAATCCTATTTGATCACATGCACTATATGCACTGATTTCAATGTAGATGTCAATTTATAATTCTATTTACTACCTTAAACTAGATGCATTGATTTCTACTCCTATTTGATCGCTTGCACATGATGCATTGGTTTCAATGTAGATACTGATTTCTAATCCTATTTGATTACTTGCACTAGACGCATTGATCTCTAGTCATATTTAATACCTTACACCAGATGCATTGATTTCAGCATAGATGTTCATTTCTACTCATATTGAATTACTTGCATTAGATGCATTGGTTTTAGTATAGATATTGATTTCTACTCCTATTTGATTGCTTGCACATGGTGCATTGGTTTCAGCGTAGATATTGATTTCTAATCTTATTTAATTGCTTGCACTAGATGCATTGATTTCAGTGTAAGCACATCTCTACCTCCTTGTTGTGGCCACCAATAACCCCCCTTCTTATTTAGTGTTATTACTAATACTAAATAAGCGGGGACCCTTAGTCAAAAAAAAAAAAAAATGAATTAGTACTTTTATTTCCTTTTTAAATAAAACTTACAATCATAAAATTAAGAAAATAACCTTGAAAAATCTAAAAAGCTTAAGTTTCATGATGAGGAAAGCTAAAATCACTCCTTAAGAAATATCGCATCGCATGCCTTAAAACGCACTTACACTGGAAAACCGCAGAAAACACCGATATGCGATGGCGCATATCGGAAAATTGCACCTCGCAAGAAATACATTAACACAAAATGGGCACATATTACAATTATGCGTTATCGCGATATTGCGATAGAGCGGCAAATCAATCTTACAAAATAATAACAGAGTGATATTGCAATATTGCGATCTTGCGATAATGCGATGCAGCGATCTGCGATATTGCAAAGCAAATCGCAAAATCTCTCGATCGCAGATTTTTAGGGCTCATTATTCAAGAAAAACTTTTTCTATAAAGCGAGACCTGGTTATACGCTTTAATGCTAATTAATGAGTTAGTTGCTAGTTGTTAATGAAATAGGGTTTTGTGTTTATCGAGAAGCCAGTTCACATAAGGTGGTATACTTTTGCATGTCTTCGACATTTAAAGCTTTCTCGTCACTGTTCCTTATCATTACCCTCACCTCACTTGTAAACTGCAGGAACCAAGAACAAAGAACTATACAAAGCAGTATACAGGAAACTATGGGGAAGAAAGGCAAGGCTCCTATGTCTAAAGATAAAGAAATGGTGTCCTTGTACACAGACACCGTATGCAACAGAGACGTGGGTATTTCCACTTGGGAAGGCATGTATAATCTACTTGAGGAAGAGAATCCCAAGGTAACGGATTTTACAGCTACTGCAGGTTCATCGAAGTCTTCTGAAGCATCAGTTGCAGATTTAGCTTGTTCATTCCTGCACCGGATAGTAGTGAGACCCATAATTCTCCCTACACGGACATGATTAAATGGGTACTGAACATTGCTGACATTAAAAATAGACAGTTTAGGACTCATGGTCAAGAGCTCACGGAATCATTATTTTCACAAAATTTCAACTTTACATCCACTAAAAGAAAGCACGCAAGAGGCAAAAAACGCACCAAGGAAGCCCGAATCAAGAAACAGAGGCGGTTTCCAATGCGTGATTAGAGCTTAGCGCTAATCGCGCATCACCAGGCAAAACTTCTTGAAAAGGAAAGCCTCTAATTGCTCAGTGTCCTGGAAGCTCATAAATTTGTAGGAAAAAACAGTAAAAGTAAAAAATGAAATTTAAATCCCAAAAAACAATGGTAATTTTCATAAATATCTTCAAAATAAGTTTGTATATAGGTATAGTAGCTGCAAGCAAACTGGAGACAAAAGGCTCAAGAAAAGGAAGAATTAATTAGAAGATTAACTAAGTTGAATTGGGATTCTTACTCGGCTTATTTAGTGAAACCACACAGCCAGTGTATGACTTTCAAAAGCATCATCAATTCTGCCGAAAATATGGCACCAGCTCTTGCTAATTCCGTTTTCACAGGGCAATTAAAGGTTGAAGTCAACCAACCGACTCTTCTCAAACAAATGTTGAATGCTTGCGATATTAAGGAGAAAATACAGAAATAGTTAGATGTTAGATTTAATTTTAGAAAGAGTTTTGCTTTATCTTTGCCTAGAAAAAGGACGGTCATTTAAACCGTATCATATATTTTTGTAATAAGTTATTTTTAGATGTAGTTAGTAGTATTTAAACCCTTCTCATGCATTTAGAGAAGGGTCCAGAAATTTTTCAAAAACTGTCTCAGAACATGCACTTTTGCACCCTCCGAGGAGGTTTTGATGAATGAATGGAACATGATTTATTGATTTTTGCATTTAATATATGCTACTAATGTTGCACTTCTATACTCTTAGTGGATGTTGGATTAAGAAGAGATAAAGCATTATCGCTTGAAGCTCATGAGTAGAACTAGTTATAAATGGTACTTCTATCTCTTAACTATTTCTACCTTTTGTGTTAAAGTGATTTTTAAGTTCAGTTGTTTATATATTAATGCGTGAATGCCTGAGTTATCATTTGGAACTTTTGTACAGTGATAGCTATTTATTTATGCTTAATGTATGAATAGCTTATTATACGATATGTTTTTCAAGTGTTTCGTCTAACTTTTTATATGAAGTGGTTCATTTATATTGAATTATTTTCTCATAACAGTTGAATGATCTTTATTACCGTTTGTTATT
This sequence comes from Pinus taeda, assembly GCA_000404065.3. Lineage (NCBI taxonomy): Eukaryota > Viridiplantae > Streptophyta > Pinopsida > Pinales > Pinaceae > Pinus > Pinus taeda. Next base: position 12,693 of record APFE031521802.1, on the reverse strand, counting down.
TGAAATCATTTTAGATCACATAGCATAAAGATTACACCTCGGGTTAGTGTAGATTTAGATGTTTCTGTTTTCTAAGAATACAATTGCATGTCATTAAATTAGAATTAAAATTAGAGCATCTTAATTAGGAACTGTTCGACCAGAAATATCAATCAATCTCATACACACACATAAATTGGGAAACTGGTCCCATATCCCCAGTCGGACCCACCATACCAAACGGAAAAGGAGCTGCCAACCAAGGTTCAGACAGGGTGGGTATCCCCCTTGTTGTAGACCCGATTTTCAGGGCTTCAACATATTTGGCACTAGAAGGAGGGCTTCCGACTATGAATGGCAAGTAAGTCTAAATCTAAATACCATTCCGAGAGTAAATCGCCCTCACCATCTCCCCTGACATCTCCATTGCATTTAGAATATTTAAATCCGGAGCCAGAAGTCGTAGGATCAACAACCACTACTACAAACCCTGACATTTTAGAACAATCTACTATTAAACCTCCTAAAGTTGAATCTCTGATTCACAAACTTCAGCAATTTTCTATATCTCCTCCAAGATCTGATAAATCTCAAGGCAGCATGACTTCGCAATATAACCTTGCTCATCCTCTAACCAGATTAAAATGCGAAAAGTTTGGTGTTCAGCCAATTGAGTTACCTCTACCCACAAGGAAGAGAGCAAGGAAATCACCTAAAGGGTCTAATAGCGAGACTATTTCACCCTCATCATCCATTTCAACTTCTTCACCACGAAGTCAACCATCCACTCCACCACTTCATATCATTGTCCACCAGCCTATTGGTATTTCTACATCTCCTTCTCAATCAGCTGGAGTCATAATATCTTCGTCTTCTCAACCTCAGGGATCATCTTTTGCACTTCCCTCCGTTAGTGGATCAACGATGGCCCAATCTCCATGGAACAACCCAGGGGCAGTCTTAATGCCTATGCCCTTGAGTCAGTTACCACCCCATCCTGAAAAATGGCTTCCTAAGTTTAATCCTGAAGAAGGCATGCTAGCGGAAGAGCATATTAATAACTTTATGCTATCCATAAATCTTAATGGAGTTACTAACGAAGATTTTGTAGTTCGAATTTTTCCTTATACTCTTCAAGGAACAGTCGGATCATGGTATTTTTCATTACCATCTAGATCTATCACTAGTTGGGATATCTTCCAAGAACAATTCCTCATTAAATTTGGTGATGATAGGTCTACAACGACATTAATCGGTGACCTGTCAAACCTTAGGGCCGAGTCAAAAGAACCTATCAAAGATTTCAATTCACGTTTCAATAAACTATTAAAGAAAATTCCTATTGCTTCCAAGCCCAATGAAGAAGTGCGAAGTGAATGGTACATCACTGCTTTACCATCAAACATAGCAATCTTCGTGGGCAGGCTAACAACACAACTTTAGCCAAAAATGTGAAAGAAGCAATAGCTGTAGAGAAGCATATTATAGCCCTTGAAAAGAAAACCACGATGGAAGAACGGAAATCCAAGAAGGTTACTTTTAAAGAAGATCCCAAGAAAAATAATCGAAAGATCTATTCGATTTAGAAGGATTACAAAAAGTTTTGAAGACCATGTCTAATGAGATGGTCGACATTAAGAAACAAGTGGCAGAAACTTCTTCAAAAAAGTCGTATAGACCTTTTAAAAGAAACCCTTCGACTGATTCAAAGCCCCCCAATGCTATTACGAGCGCTGAATCTGAGGAAGAAGAAGAGGGAATCGCTACTGAAGAGAAAACCGATGAAGAAGAAGTTATAGAGTTACAAGGAATGTGGGATTTCATCCTCCCACAAGAAGAAGATCAAGAAGCATCCTCGGTTAGTACACAAAGTAGAAATCAGGTTGATCCTCCTCAAACTACCCCTAAGCCAAAGAGCACAAGCTCAACGATGAAGGATAAAGTTGCAACCAAGAAAACGAAACCCAAAGCGACTCAAACCAGCCCAGTCCAAACAGATTCATCTACTCCATCTAAAAACGTTGATCGTTTCAGATGAAATGGAGTACAATATTATAGAAGATATGAAAAAGACTAGGGCCAACATCACTCTTTACGAATTGAGCAAGTTAAAACACCAGCAAAAGATACTTTTGAAAGAACTACATTGCACCTTTACCTGCTGCTGTAATTTCTCAAGCTTCCCACGATATGGGAAGACCTCTGACTAATGTGATTAACAAAGTTGATCCAAACGACATCGCGTTAATTGGAGGAAGATCCAGATCTCATACTCCCCCGTTTCTTCTTACTTATGAAATTTTTAATAAAAATGTGCATAATTGCTTAGTGGATTCGGGAGCTTCATCGAATATTTTACCAAAATCAATATGTACAAAATTGAATGTTCAACCGCAAAAATCTGTTCTACGCATAGTCCAGCTAGATTGATCGCAAGTCGAAGTGACTAGCGAATTAAATCAGGTTACCATAAGGTTGTCATCCAACCCAAAGGTACGTCAAGTTATCAACATTTTAGTTGTTGATATTCTGGAATTTTATGGCTTAATTCTTAGCAAAGATTGGTTAGAAAAAATTCATGGATACTTCACAACTGACTGGTTGCACATGTGGCTCCCTTACAATGGTAAACCTAATCAAATAAAAGGTGAACGAGAAAGACATCAGAAATACATAGTAACGGAACTGGAGGGGGAGAATGAACCGATAGCATATAACAATAGTATTATTGGCAATTACTCAGTAGATTTTTTCCTAGGGAATTTTAATGCTCATACGTCACCTTATTTAGAACATTCTGTTTTATCACAAGTCAAAAAAATTTCTCAAACAGATAGTTCTAAATGTACTAATTTTTTAGATAGTCCTGTAAATAAATATTTATTTTGGAAATTATTTTTTGATGGTTCTAAATCTAACGAAGGAGCAGGAGCAGGATGCGTGCTAGTTAGTCCAGAAGGAGATAAAACTATGTTAACTTGCCAAATCGAATTTGATTGTGTTGAAAATAATACTGAGAGGGGGGGTGAATCAGTATTATCTAGTCCTTTTAACAATTCTTCCTTATTTATACTTTGAATTATTTTTGCATATCAGTACCATAAAACAATGAGCATGAACAAGAAAAACAGACAGTCACATCAAAGAACACCAGATATAAGGTGGAAACCCAATGTGGGTGAAAACCACCTGCTGCAATATGTCTCTATCTTCTTTCAAATTAGAAAACTCCTTTTACAATGGTCTTGTACTGGTGCA
>APFE031521797.1:0-10536 GCA_000404065.3 Pinus taeda | reverse complement strand
ATAATTTCTTTAAAACCTTAGTGAGTAAGAGTCCCACTTGCCCAGTTTGATGGTTTTTCATCTCCCAAACCCCTTTAGTTAATCCCGCAATGAAAGACGCCAAACTTCAAGAAATTGTTTCTACCTGTCATAAAACTGTGACTTTCCAACAATATGGCACGATTGGGTGGATCTTTGGAGGAGTTTCAATCATTTGCGAGCTGAGGAAAGCTTGCTTGCAAGCATCAATACGTTTTCTCTTCTTTTGGATCACTGGGAGGGCATAAACTATGAGGCATAAGCATTGTTTTCTTTTAAAGAAGGACCATTGTCCTCCCCCTCAGAAATAGTAGCATAATGAAGCGTTTTTTTTTTTTACATTCTTGGCTTAGTGTTCTATCTTTTCATGGCCAACAATGGTGTCTTATCCACCTGAGCAATCCTTTCAAACATTGATAAGAAAATAATACAATGCAAGATAGAATTAAGAATTAACATAAAATATTCCTTGAAAGAGTTTGATTCGGTTATGTCCCTGTCTCTACAACCAACATCAACAACTATTGATAAAAATAGCTAGCATTTATCAACTCAATCATAAAATCAATCAGGTTTTGAATCTCTGTCAGGTTGAGATTTAGGATGGGTCTTCTTAAGCTTAGTTCTGCGCTCAACAAAGTGAATTTCAAGTAGGCTTTGAAAACCTCTACTCTGGCACATCAATTAATATCTATCTTACTTAGGTAAGGAGCATCAACAGAGAACTCTATGGAGGAGGCTTCTTGATATCCAAGTTGCATTCATGGAGGAGAGAAGAAGCTCTAGCATACCAACTAATTTCAACAACTTGGCTAGCAAGCTACATAGGTATTGGAAAGCTAGGTAAGGACTCTTTTACAGCCTCACTGGTATCCAACCATGGATCAAACCTTCTGCAACATGGTCACAATATAGAAAATCGCAGAGATAAGAATGGAGCACGCTTGCTTTTTGTGAACAAACTAACTCTCCTTCAGCTGTAAGAATTTGCTTCACTCAGCATTGTTAACTTGTTTTGTAGGTCACTGCTCTTGCAAATGCCCAGAGCAGTTGGGTTGTAAATGTAGTCATTTTAGGGTTTATTATTGACTTCCTTCTTTTCCCTGTTAGTATTATACCTTGACATCTTTTGGAGAAAAAAATCACGAGAAATGTCGAAGCATCCCAAAAGCTTTGGGGCTATAACTTGATAGAAGCTTCTAAACCAAAAGGTGATTGGTCTTGATTGTTAGGCCTTTGAACTACTTCTTGATGTTGTTCCTAAGTCCTCTAGTAATCTTTTGCATAGCATGTTTTGATCTTTGATCCTGAAACTTCAAGGGATCAATGATGGTTTGACCAAGCCAACAAGATACAGACTCAAAAGATACAGGGGTAGGATAATACAAGACCTCACATGGTTTTAACATCGCTTTTGACTTGTGACCTTGGGCTTAAAATGGTGCTGATAAATAATGCAAAGTGTTCATATATGCCCCTACTAACATGAGGGGTAATGGGACTACATGTTTTAGATTAGGTGTGTGATTGGATCTAAAAGGATAGACAATAAAGAAAAGGAAAAACACAAAACAAATATTTCTCACAAGATTTGAGCCCCACCAAATAGAAAATCCTTGAGATCTTGAAAAAAGATAAAAAGAAAATCAATACTCCTAAACAAGATATTTATATTCTTCCAAATATAAACGAGCAAGCCATCCGGGAAAATGCAAAAAGATGGAATATAAATCCCATAAGATTTGACAGCTAATTTAATGTTTGTTTGATCCACCCTTGATGCATGGAGATATGGAAAGTTAGATTTGAAGTCCAAGAGCAAGTCATTAATTAAGCACAAAAGAATAAGCATAAGATTTAATTGAAAGACAACCCACAATGTCAAAGAAGTTGAAGTGCTAGGAATGGTAAGCAACAATTGTGTACATTATGGATACTCATATTTATGAATGGTCCTATGGATTAGGTTGTCTTTGATATTGCACCTACTTCTGCTCTCATTGGCCGCATATGTTATCAATGAAAAAACCTACGACTCATGTAGGCGTTTGGACATTGCACTATTTCATGCATGGGACCTTGGGAGTAGTCCAAGCAGTCTCATTGAGGACCATTATATTGGTGATGTGAACAATCCTTGAAGCAATCCAACTTGTCATTTGATATGCACTAATATGTACACATGGTGGCTACACATGATGTATAAGAAGATCGTAGAAGTAATCCAGATTGACTCCTTCCCCAAAAGTGAATTCGATTGAGCTTATGGCTCTTGGCAAGACCTAAGCGTTCATGGGAATGAATGAGTTTGAATCCACCATTTTCTTATGACATTGTTAACTATGTTTGTTTTTAAAATAAAGCTATGATCCCATGTTATATTGGCCTTGTTTAATGAATTATATGGAATCTTAAAAACAGCTATCAAAAAATTAAAAAATATAAAAAATAAAAAGACTTGAATGATTTAGAATCCTTTCTATAATCTCTTGATCTCATGTGTAAGTTGAATGGGTTGGTCCCCCAGAAAGAATATCTTGTAGAATTCCTGAGTAGGAATCCAACTCTCTCTCTTTTAGCATGTTGACCTTCATCTTTTACTTTTGTTGATTTCCTCCCAAGCCTCCACTGGCCCCATGAACTTACGAGTCATGACAATAATGCTCTATTGTGTTCGACAAAGACACAATGTTCCTAATGACTTTTGATCTCTTATTTAAATTTTGGACTCTGGTTCCTTGGTCTTGTGGATTTTTACTTTGACCTCCATGGTAAGAAATCTCTATGCTTCTCAATGATTAAAATATTATTGAAGAATTATTGAGGATTGTCTTGGATTGTTGACTGGTTGCATGATGTGCGAAAAATCTAACTCCCTTCAATATAGAGTTCCCATAGTGCACTAAGTGTAATATATTGAGTTCTGGGTGAATGTTCCAAGGAGGATGTTCCATATTGGATTAGAGGAATGTTCACACATTTAGGGGTGGAAGGCAAACATGTTCAATATTTTGTATGAAAAATTGAGTCATGATGTATAATTGGGTTATGCTTATAGTTTTCTTTTCTATGCAACCATATTGCAATGACCAAGGAAGGGACTGGGCCTTCCCTCAAGGATGCTCACCACCACACACCTCTAGCAGAGAGCAACAAGTAAATTGTTGATGACGGTGGTCTATGGCTGACAGAAAGGCTTCTACTTACAAATGTTTATGTTGAGACTATTCAGTTTCAACACAGGAATCAGGTCAAAACATTTAAAGATTACAGTCATCACTTCCCCAACCATGGAAGTGAGAGATTTAGTAAATGAGTAGCTGGTAACTCAAAAATATTTGGATGAGAAACTGACTTATGGTCTCTGGACTATTAAAATAAATTAAACTTCGACTCAAAATTTAGTAGCTTCAGAAGTAGAGATGGGCACGGTAAGTAGTAGAAAGCCAGCCGATGGATCTCTCACACCAGCTCAAAATTCAGTTTCTTCACTGTGTCATAAAGGGAATCACTTCGAGGTTCCAGAGATTATGACAAAGGATTCATGTGAAATGAGGATGGATGAGGCTGGTGTTGATCAACCAAAAAGAAGGCGCGTAGATGTTTCGAATACAGTGTGCATGAATGATCTGCTAGAAAAGTTGAAAAAAAATCAGATGAAATGGCTGTGGATGTGCTTGAAAAAAATTCTCATCTCATTCTTGGGCATTCCTTACCAGACAGTTGATGAGACAGCAGGACACTATATTCTTCCCATTGTTTTGGATGATTCTGCGGAAACAAGAAGAAACTTGGCTCTCCGAATAGCAAATGCATTCCAAGTAGCCGGGCACGAGATGTTTTCACCACTCAAGCATGCACCAGAGGTTTTAGAAGCAGATGAAGTTATGTCTGCAACTGCAGTGGTTCTTTGTATCTATATCTTGTCGCGTCACCCAAAATTGCGAGAAATGCTTTTCATTTGGTCTAATAATGGTTTAGCGGTTGGTCCTAGGTTACTATGCTATGCCTCTAGACTTGCCAACGAGCTGGAGCAGATATCAGGGCCCATAAGTACTATTGATTACCTTTCCTCGAGTCAAAATTTAAAAGGTGAAATGGCTTGTTTTAATGATCTTGATGTTATATTCGCTGATGCGATGGAAGAAGAGGGTTGGTCAAGACAGAAAGACATGGATGAAACCGTTGGCCAAAAGCATAGAATACAAAAACTGTCTCCACTGAAATGGCATGCTGAAAAGTACTCTATTTTTGGTATTGCAAGAGAGCACTCATCAAGAGGTAGTCAACATTTAGAAAACATGGGTGTGAAACAATTATCCCTTTTGGTGGAGGATGCTTTTGCAGCGTACAAAGAGTTTCTTATGTGCACTCATTTCACTACACCTCCGCCTCAGATACTAGATTCACACCAAAGCAAGATGTTATTGGTAGAAAGATCAGATGGGTGTTAAGCAAAAAGTGTGTTGAATGGTGATCGAGATGCGTTTACAGCACTTTTGAAAGATTTGAGAATATGTTGTTTGTGGAATGTTAGCAGGTTGCTTCAGGTGTTTCGAAGCATTTTTGTTACCTATCAGATTTATCCACTGGAAGAGAAGACGTCATTAAATTGCTTGTGTGTTTTGGTCCCTTCAGAACTTTGAAATTTGAGATCAAGCTAGGTCTGAAGGAGTTTTCCGTTTTTGGAGAGGATCCTCAAAATCTTTGTAGTTTAGTTAAAAACTCTCTTGACTGGGATTTTTTCAGAGCAAAAGATTTTCTGGGAATGGCCAAGAAAATCACTGATTTACTCCAATGGTTGTACCTTTATGTTTGGACAATTATTAGAGTCTCCAGAGAGCTGCAATAGGGTAGCACTCTTCACATTAACTCAACTTTGTGGTCTTCTGGCAAGAAGGTTTATTACCTTTGTGGATGAACTCTACAACCACTATTGTTGCCTTCTATGAATTGCAGCTTCATCTATTAATGATCTATTTCTGGGAGCAGATGAAGGAACACTATAATCTTGGAGAACTTTTAGTTTTCAGAGACATCACACATTTAGAAGCTTTGTTCAACATGAAGATGCATGGTAGCCAGCACATATTTCAAGAGCCCTCTTTTTTGAGAGATTTAAGGATTTAAGGATGTCAAAGGGTCACTAGTCCAAGACGATGACTCCCAATTTTCTTTGATTTGATCCTCCCTCATTTATGGATTTTTAAATTGCCAGGCATATTTTATTATTATTAATTGGAGCAGAAAGTATATCTAAGTCTACTTTTGTCTCTTTCTGGGAAAATTAGTTGAGGAGATTGAGGAGTGATATATTTAATTGCTTTACCTTGGTTCAAATTGTGGATATGGAAGTCAACATGAAGAAGCATAGCAGTCAGCACAAGCTCAGAAAGAAAGCTTGCTCAAATAGCAATTAATGCCACCATAGTGTGCATCTTGTCTTTCAAGAAGCTGTGGATATTTACACAAGATGCCACATGTTTTTGTGTCCATGAAACCATATGAACAATCCGCTTAGATTAACTTAATTCAAACAACTGTTTAAGGTGAAGTCATTGTAGGGTGTAATGACATTGGAAATTTTTGTTTTTCCCTTTCTTCCTGCAAATCTTACTGAATGAAGGCAATAGAATTCAACAAATCGGACATAGATAATAGAAGATTTAGTTCCATGCAACCACACAAAGGGCTACAGAGTATATACTTATCGGATAATCTAGAAGCCAAGCTCAAACCGTGTTCTACTTGAATCTTTTGACAGTTGCAGACATGGTCATCAGGCAGTCCGTCTAGATTCCTTGTCGTTCATAATATATATCATTCACATAGTAACTGTGTATATCTAACCAACTTTTTCCTGGATTATAGACAGTGGAAACCTAATGAAATTTGAAAGGAGAGGTTTGTTTTTGAGACCCTGAAAATAGTGGTAAAGTGAGCAATTGAAAGGAAGGTCTGGTGTTGAGTCCAAGAAGGGTAGTTCACAGGAAACCTCAGACAAGGTTGAGGAAATTGGTACAAATATTACTCACTTACCTACTGGTTCTACTTCTGGACCAGATGGAATATAACTGCAATATTACAGAGCGATGGATATTGCAATAGGTACACCATTTTGATGTGTATAGTACTTATCAGTCCAAATAGGCCTTGATTGCATATAGAAACTGAGACCTTTACAATGCACAAGGGCCCAGAGCTACAATGCCCAAGGGATTTTAAAACCCTCAATATCTGCAGAGATGTTTGCCAGCCACCAAAACTCATCAAGAAATGTTTGTTCTATCTTATCTTATCTTCTACAACTAACAAGAAACTTTATTCTATCCTATGAACCCAGTGTTATTTATGTATTTCAGCAGCAAAGAAGTGAAAAAAGAAAGTGTTATCTTCTACATAAACTGTTACACTTTTTTGCCAATAAGTCAATACTAAAGGTTATATTTTCAAGTGACGAGGACAGCCATTGTAAATTTGAGCATGGTGGGAGGTTCTGCCCAATTAAGAACGTCACCCCAGTGGATAGTCTAACTATAGAAAACATACATTCCCATCCAAAGACCATAAGTACACAAATCCAAAAGAACACTTGACACCAGCACAGACAACAGCCACTGGAGTCCTTCCAAGCTCAGTCAAATCAGAGGAAATATCCATTGAAATCTCTCCATGTCGATGAACTCCTCCAATACCTCCAGTAACAAAGACAGGAATTCCAACCTTGGCAGCAAAAAAAAACATGGTTGCAGAAACTGTGGTAGCACCATTTCCTCCTATCGCAACAACATATGCTATGTCTCTTCGTGAGGTTTTCAAAGCTTTATGACCCAATTTAGCAATCTCCTCTAATTCCGCCATGGTCAAACCTATATTCCACCATGGTCAAACCTATATCCGAGTCCTCTAAGTAGAAAGACAGTTTGGACTGTAAGAAAAGTACACCTATGTGAGCTCATACTGCAAAATTCGAATGCTTCATCCATGTAGATGTGAACGTAAGAACATAGGCAGACCATTACAAGTGTCAATGTTGTCAATTTAATGATAGTGAAGACCCAGCCCCCCTAACTTCTGATTCTGATAATTGTAGATTGTTAATGAGAATGGCTATCATGGGAGGATTGAGGGGACTTACAGGCAAATGCAAAGACCACATATACAGAAACCAGTAAGACAATTATTATAATTAAAATACACTTGGATTTGAGATAGAAAGGGAAAATTCAGGTAAAGCATGAATGTGAATCATTAAGGGCATGAATGTGAATCATTAAGAACCCTAATGGCAAGTCTATCAATTTTGCAGGTAGTTAGACTTGACAAAGCTATTATGGATGAACTGAAGTCGAAGGATGGCAACATATCCACTGACAATAAAGACTCGGCAGTGAATAAGGAAAGAAACAACACGCCCTCGACCAAACAATCTAGAGACAGAGACAGTACAGATATTTCTGTTAAGGAAAGGGATGGGTCCACAAAAGTTCACTCCCAAGATGGAGACATGGATACACAGAAATGTAAAGATGATGTTAAAATTACAATCCAGTGGCTGATGAAAAGAGAAACTAATCAATCTCAGAGAAAATATCAACACTCAAAGATGATAATGAAATAGATTCTTCCAAAAGTAAAAAGACATAGATATCAATGCTATGACTGTTGATGGGTTACGGCAGGAACTTTCTACTCGTGGACTTTCAACTTCTGGAACTAAGAAGGTTCTTGTTAAAAGGCTTGGTGCAACGATGAAAGACAGTTCAATTGCTGTCAAATTAGATGAATAAAATGAGCAAGGTAATGACAAAATTTCTCAAGTTTATTAACAAGACTATTTGCATCATTAGTATTGTTCTGATTAAGGTCTGTCAATGTTTGTGTGAAGGATAGTTTCTCAAGGATGTTTGCTCTGAGAATGGGATTGAATTTCCTTGGAAGAGATACAGTGAAAATTTTCTCGATTTATCAAAATCTCGCAAACTATCTGATGTTATTTGAAAGTTTGAAACAGAGTATGAATGCATCTGATCAGAAACCCATGAACTTTGCTATGGTACAGTTCAATTTAAATCTTAAGACATCCCCCTGGAAAAGCTTATGAAAAGTCGGCATAGTATATACTATAAACATCAAATTTTTCAAATATATCCATTGCCACTGACGCCATGAAGCACCCTGCCGTTGGTTTCCATTATCTGGAAATTACAAGTAGTTCAAGAATCAAAATCTCTAGCACTATTTGCACAATAATCTCACTTTGAGATGTGGGCCTTTACATAGCTCATTTTCTTATATAACATGGTTCAACTATAAGAATTGGGCACTGGTTGCTTAGCTACCGAAATATGGCTTGGATTAGCTGTAAACGGTTAGAATAAGCCTAATAGTGCTGAATCCAAAACATAATATCAATAAATGGGCCTTATAGAGACTAAGATTCATCTACCTATCCAAACCTGTCCAGCCAGATCATACAAGAGAAATACAAGCTATGGCTTGCCCGGGGAGGGCACTCTTCCTGTTCCCCTGGTTCCGAAATTTCCCAGCCCCTTCTTTTCCAATGGCGGCGGTGTAGGCGTTAACGCTGTGGCACCCGCTTGGTCCGTGGCCCATTCTTCTGCGTTGTATAGAGTTGAGGGGTGGGGAGCTCCATATTTTGTGGTGAATGTGGCTGTTCGACCTCATGGTTCTCAGACTCTTCCTTCGGAAGAAATCGATGTGATGAAGGTCGTTAAGAAGGTGGTTGGTTCCAAATCTTTGGGAGGGCTGGGCATGTCGGCGTTGCTTATTATTAGGTTTCCTGATGTGCTGAAGCACAGGCTGGAATCTCTGCAATCGGCCTTTGATTCTGCAATGCGCATGCAGTCGTATGAGTCTTGGGAAGCCTGTTAAATGTAATCAAGATCGATATGTGGTTGAGAACATTGTGGAGTTTGGGAAGCCCTATGCATTCGGGCTTGAAGCCGGGTCGAAACCAGAGCTGTTGCTGGCTATGGCTTCCATGTGTAAAGCAAGCCCTAAGGCTTTACTTATCTGTAATAGATACAAAGATGAAGAATATATATCGCTGGCGCTTACTGCTAGACGCCTGAACTTTGTAAAAATAAAAAAAATAAACTCGTAAAGTAGAAACTGAAGCACAGTTTACAAGAAGAGAACCAGTAATGGCTTTTAGAAAATGGGCAGGTTAGATTGAACTACCCGATCTTTTCAAGTTAATGATAATCTTGCATAATCTCAAGCTTGGGTTTGACGAGTATATAAATATTATTGATAAAAATGAAAGGGGGCTTGAGGTTAAAATAATTAGAGTATAAAAGAGGAGGTAAATTAAATTAACAATTTGAGAAGGAAGCCAAAATAAGGGTCCATAGGTCCTAGAGGTTTAACCCGCTCTGATACCACGTGTAAGAACCCGATTCCTATTATTAGAGCCTTATTCTATTATGACTAACAGATCTATTATACTGTTGATTTGCAAGTAATAAAAGAAGCTTTCTGACCTTCTCGAAAAATTTTAAACATTTAACATCTAATCATTTTATCATAAACAACATAAATTAAGATGAGCATTCCATTGATATCAACTTAATAAGAGTAGTTCCTGGAAAATACCTGCTCCGGCGGTTGATGATGATACCTTTGTCGGATAGCTCCAGCTGACAGCTCCTTCTCACCGACCCAACCGGATTTACCACCCAGCCTACTAGGAAACAAATTCCTAGCCCAGGAAACCTCCACAGGTTCCCTAGCCCTCCGTGCCCAAGTCCAACCAGATATAGTGTGTCCTCAAGAAGAATGTGCAAACCAGATAATAATACTTTCCTCCTCTCAAACCCAAGAAACCTCCATAGGTTTCCAAGGTCTCCCCAAAATCATAACAAGTCCAAACAATCACAACCAACCCCCACAATCATGAGCCAAACCTCCCAAAAACTCTCCCCCTTCTCTCTTATCCCTTCCCTTTTTATACCCTCCTTCCCTTCTCCATCTCAACCACCTCTCATTAATGTCATTCACTCCTCACCCATCCCTATGGTTGACTTCTCTTCTCCCAATTAAGCTAGGAGTACATTTGGAAATGTGAAATTTAATTACATGGAGAGGGCCATGCCTTCTCCTTAATAGATGTGAGGGTACATTGGGTAGTGTGAAATGAATATATATATATATAATGAGTTGGAGAGGACTATGTCTTCTCCCAAGAATAGGTGAGGGTACATGGGGGAATGTGAAATTTAATTATATGGAGAGGACCATGCCTTCTCCTTAATAAATGTGAGGGTACATTGGGTAGTGTGAAATGAATATATATATATATAATGAGTTAGGAGAGGACTATGTCTTCTCTTTAATAAATGTGAGGGTACATTGGGTAATGTGAAATGAATTCATACATTTTGAATTAATGGAAGGAGACCAAATTCTACCCAATATTCAATTTGAGAAGGTAAGTGGAGAATTTAAATAATGGAATCATGAATTTATATTAGACCTATATTTCTGAATATTTTT
>APFE031521793.1:0-19668 GCA_000404065.3 Pinus taeda | reverse complement strand
CTTGCAATTTTTGTCCAAATATCTCAATGAATTTAAAATTCTAGGTTTACCAGGATGTGCTCCTTATCAATAGATTTATGCTGACTATTTTTTTGTTATTCTAATGCCCAAGCTAAAATATATGGCCTTTGAAAGTGTAAGCTTGTTAAGCCATCTTTTTACCTATGAAAACTCCTGTAGATTTTCTTCAAGTATTTCTAGAATTTTAAGCTCCAATTCAAAATTTGGGGCGAAAAGTTGCAATCTACCCAAAATTATCTTTCTAATGGCTTTTCATATGCCAAATTCCAATTTACAAGCTATAAATTATAGCCTTCAAAAGTTCAAGTAATTTTGTTCAATTTCTCTATGCCTGGAAATTCTTATTATGATATTCAACACTAGCTTTTAACCACTATCCACAAGTCTATAACTAATTGTCCTGCTGAAGGTAATTAAACTTTTTCATACACCCTTTTGATTTATGTATTCCCCCTAATTATTTGTAACATACCCAATTTCCATACCAAGATATATTTTTTCTAATATGCTATAGCAAGACAAAGGTATAACATTTCCATTACAACCATTTAATATGTATTTTGTTTTATCATATAATACCTCACTAATGGTAGATTCATATCTAATTTATGCAAAATGGTTTGGGGTTGGCACCATTCCCCATTAATAAACTAACAATATTCAGAACTTTATTGTTATTGATGTTATACCTTGATGTTGAGTTACAATGCGCTCATCATAATTTAACTATACAGATTAAAGGGTGAAGGGTGTTAGCCATTAACATTGGAACCCTTTGAATTTTATATATATACATGTATAAAACCCCTTCTAAAGACTTTATACAATGTATCCACATGTATGTTATATCATTCATATTCATATTAGTTGAAACCCTTAAGGTGTATTTATTATTACTAAATTCATGTCCTTGTAAACCTTAGATATTATATGTTCAAATAATGAGATGTTTAAAACATGTGGGATAAAGTTTGAATGGAGATCACTAATACTCATACTTGGCATATTGATTATATTTCCATGTTTCACTGGTCATGTGACCTACACCTTGCTTAGGCATATTGGATTTGTTAATGATTGAGATCAATTGGGTAGATCCAACAATGGTTATTCTTTAGGGTAATTCAAAACCCTATGGTTTGGTTGAGTTCACAATTTTTGTTTCATTTTGTCGTTCATTTGGCCAAGAGATCACTCTACAACACTGCCAGGTATCATGGCCCCTCTCTCCACTGTTATGGAATCTCAATGTTATTGTCCTTAAGTGAATTGATAAAGGTTTTTTTAGCTATCGTTATAATGTGTAACTACTAAATAGTCGCTCTCTTCTTTTTCCTCGGTAACGTTTTTTTGTAGCATCTACAACCACCTTCCAAAATTTTGCCTTCGCCATGTTTTGGAGCCTCCCTCCTTAAAATCTCAGCAACATGTCTTGCACTGGTCAGGTACTTATGTTTCATTCAAGTTTATCTTTCATTTTGCAGCTTGTGTTCGCTAACTTGTTCTTGTCGACCAACCACAAGCTGATCATGTGACTTGGTTCACATTCGGTTCTTGTGCTGTCTTGGCAAACTGCACAATCTTGGAGGGCAACCAACCTTGCTCTTAGGAATTGTGTAGAGTAGCCTAGTAGTCAACATTACTCTCCATAAATGCATAGAGCAACCTGCCAGACTGCCTTGCTCAGGAAAATTGTGCAGAACAGGCAAGCATTAGGCTTTGGCTCATGAAATGCGCCGACCCAGCTGACAACTTTTCTTCAACTGGGAAATTGCACAGAGCATGAGAGACAACCAGAGCCACTCAACCTAGGAATTGTGCAAAAGCATTCCTCAGTTTGTTGTTTGATGCATGTGCTGGCAAGTTGCCTAACTCCCTCCAGAATTGCACAATCTTCCCATGCATGCATGGCAGTCTTTCCCAAAAAAGAAAAAATTAAAATTAAAAAGCATACCTAAAAATAGGGATCTATTTTTAGCACTGGAAGTTACATGCAAAGTCGATTTTAAAAAATTCCCGCCAAGTGTTGCTTTTTCCTAAATTTGTGGCATGCACATCATAAGCCTTAAATCTTCTAAATCTATTTAAATGACGCCCCAGGACTCATTCTACACACTCGATCTTGGAGCTCTGGAATTCTTGAGGCATCTAGGAACCTTCGACATAGTCGACACATCCTTTCCGGGTAAGTTTTGCTTTTCAAGTCTTTTGTTGTTTTTTCTATCACTTTTATTTCCTTGGCTTGTGTGAGTGTTGTTTTTCATGTTTTATTGGATGACCACTGACTTTTTGGTTTGTTTTAGCTTGTAGAAGTGTTGTTTCAATTTTTTCATTGTCTTTCCTAAGTGTCACATGCATAACACTATTTTTGCACTAACGGTCGCCGTTGCGGTGACCCTCTCCACCATCTTTGTTGTTCGTCTGTTTCACTGATTCCTGCATTGTTTTTTATTACATCCATGATCATTCACTCTTGTATGCACCATCCTTTGCTTTCGCTTTCTGATATACTCATTTTCAAGTCACCCTTGGGAAGATCTAGGTTGCCTTGGCTCAAATCTTGGTTTCAAATGGATGCTCTATGCATTCCTGAACTCGAGGCTCTGACTTAGCCCTAAGAATTGTGCAAAGATTCCCTGTCACTAGCCTCCAATAGTGCTCTACATTTTTCTTGGACTTAGTGCCCAGTCTTGCCCACTGGGATTGTACAATGCACAGTCCCATCCAGTGGTCAAGCTGGACTGAACTACGCATTACGTAGTTCTAGTCTACAACAAACTCACTAGTAGTGGAGACTACACAATGCACAGTTCCAATTGACAGTCTCCCAACCCTGAGAGTCACTACTGCACAACCTTTCCCAACAGTTACCCATCTATTGCATGATCATTTCGTGAAGCGCATTGTGATTTTTAAACTAACATTTGTTTGCCATGAGTATCTGTTCTATCTCCAGGTACATCAGTTTTTGAACAGTCTCTCAGCAGTACATGCATCATGATTTACAAGAGAGCTGGATCAAAGGACACTGTAGAGAGAAGAACTGGAGACATGGTTGAACAGGTGCCAATAATTTTTCCCGTCTATGTAGACACGCAGTTGTTCGTAGAGAAGGACATGAAGTTCACATGGCAAGAAATAAATGATATATTTGTAGGCACTTTCAAGGAAGATCTGGAAGACCATCAAGTTTGTGAACATTCATAAGTCAACTTTGTACAAGGTTGCATGCAAGTACCCCACCTTCTTGTGCGTGGATGCCATTCACTGGGTTTTCTCACATACTGATCCCAAGACAATGACACTGAGCAGTGCCAGTGGAACACAAATTGCCACCTTTAGGAAGGAAGACTACCATCAGATGTATCACTTTCTGCAACTGGTGAACTACATGGATGCATTATTCTTCACTCCCAACAATAATGTGAACTCAAGAGATATCTTGAAGCGTTGGGTGAAAGATCCATCGAAGTTCGGGACAACACCCAACCAGGTCTATAAGACGAAGTCACTCAAGAAGGCTTACCAACTCTTGGTCATATTCACATGTCACTTGTATGGTCAAGAGAGCATAAAGAACCTCCTGCAAAGTTGGGTTGTTGGATTGGATCAGTTGGAAAATGAAGGAAGGCCTTTAAACTGGACGAACATGTTGGCTCGTCAGCTAAAATTGCATGTGTCAAATGCCCATAATCCACCTAAGGATGGACAAGCAAGATTCTATATTTCCGCATACCTGCTTGATGCAATTTATGCCCAACAATAGTTCCTTAGCATGGGTTGGACATGGACACCATCAGAAGAAGTTATGGATGTTTATTACAAGTTTCTCTCTTAGTGCAGCTACCGAGGAGTCATGACGAGGTTGTCTGATCACTTCATCACCCCGCTGTACAAGATGATATTTGAACAGGACCCACCTTACATGTCCCAGGAAGTGATGCAGGCATTGCTTAACATTGCATATTGGTATGCCTCACTTGGTGGTGTTAGTGTCAGTCTTTCCAGCCTTCCTCCAGTGATCAAATATGCTCTTACAAAGTGGTTTCAGAGTGTTAAGGTCAAATTTTGTCATTTCAAAGAGTTTTCAAGCAAAATTTGGTCACTAGGCATTAGGTCTAGGGTTTGCTCTCACTCTTTTCAAAATTGCCCAAATTCCAATCTATGTCACTATTCAGCTGAGTCTATCATCATTCATAGGGTTTTCATTATCATCTCAGTGTCTAATGAGTCATTTTACACCTGTTCATGCTTCAGTTGCGCCTAGGTAAGGTCATTTCCCTCTCCTAGGGTTTTGAAGGCAATTTCTCTTAGACGGTCAAATCATCGGCAAAACTTGTTTCCTGATGTTCATACACCTTCCCCTATCCTTAAAGTACCTTACCAAATGCTTCCCATCACTGATATTCCCCAAATTCCTCATTTTCGCACAAACCCTAGTTTCTAGCTACAACCTGGCAATTTTCTAGGTTGGGCCTGTGTTTTTCCCTTTTGGACCCCTTCCCCTCACTCAATCTCTGAGATTCCACTTTCCCCTGCTTCCTAACATCCCTCCCCACTACCAAAAATTTCCCCAAGAATTTAGAAGCCCCCTATCCCCTTCATTTCGCTCCATTTCGGCAAACTTCCTTATTTCACACATCGGGACAAGTCACACTCAAATAATGTTCCAGAGAAATCAAAGATGAATTTTTGGAAACTGAGAGAGGTTTTTGTCCAAATAATTCCAAAGAAGAAAAACCTCCTTCACATTTTGTACAGGTGTCATGGTTTGAGAGAAATGTCAAGAATACCGTTGCCTCAGGAGAATCAAAGACACCTCGGAAGTGACCTTGGGAAAATCAAGTTTTCTCCTAGCTTGGTTTGCCAAATGATTTGTTTGATGGGTAAAATGATAACTAGACACAAATAGCTTTCCAATGAGATATCATGAGTTAAATTGGGGGTTGAGGAAGGCATTCAAAAGTTGACTGCAACAACACTCTTCCTTGAGGCAGCCTCATTTGGCATTTTTTGACCAGTCTTGGGAGATTTGATTTTTGACAGGTCAAATTAACTCAAAATTGCAAAGTTACAGCTGGGTTGGAAAGTAGACTCAAATACCTTTCCAACGAACTATCCTGCACCTGATTCTGACACCGGAAAGGCCTCCAAAAGCCTCATGCAAAAGGGCGCGACCCGTCAGAGGTGCGCGACCCGTCAGGGCACCTCTAGCAGTGTAAAAATTACACTGGCGCGACCCGTTGAGGGCGCGCGACCCGTTGGGGATTTCTCCACAGAAATTTTTCAGTGAGCCACAAATAAACTTCTTTCTCCTAAATTTCCTCAGGTGGGCCTCTAAATCATGGTGATTTTGCTTGGTAAAGAAAAAATGAGCATGGAAGATGTGTCAAATGCCATCAAGATGAAATGGGAAATTCATGTGTATTGTGCTTAAAAAGGTCAAAGTGCAAGTGTGCTAGGGTTTATTGTTGTTTCATGGTTTTTCCCTTGTAAATATTCTCCTCTTTCCCCTTGTCACTTTCCTTGTATTTCCATATAATTTCCCCTGCTAATTTGTAAAAGAAATACAAACCATACCCTTCTCCCTAAACACTAAAACTCAAACCCTAACCCTACCTCTCCATATGCCCATGTAAACGCATGAATTTGATGATGCATATGCAATGATTTTGTTTGCAATGTTTTCCCTAAATTCCCTGTTATATACATGTATTCCCATTTTCCTCTCAAAAATGTCCCTCCCCTAACATTCCCCTCATGTTCCTTGTCCCCTTGAAACAACAAAGAAATCAACGCTTTTAAAGGCAGAAACAGTAGTACATTTTGTCCACTTTGCTCCTCAAACAATGTCAGAAACCGAAACCTATGAGCAGAGTGATTGACCATGCATCAAGTTCAAAGATTGGGGTACAGAGGAGGCCTCATAAGGGTGGAAAGGGTGGTCATCATAGGAGAGAGGAGCCCACTTTTTTGACAGTTTACAGGCTTGTCCTATGGCATCTCATGTTTCCGGTATATGCAAAAAAGGGAAGAGGCCGATCCCTCCATATCTTGGCTGAGGCCCACTGAAGATCCAGGCACTAATAGCCAGCACAGCACAAATCCAATAATTTTGAAAATTTTGGTCAATTTTGATTTTTCAGGCAATTTACAGGTTTTTTGCTCATTAACGGGTCTCCCCCCCGGTGAGACCCTTCGTCCCGGCAACTCCATCTGACAAAAAATCAGCATTTCCAGACTTGTCATGCAAAGTTACATATGCTCATGGATGGAATTGAGATTTTGTGAAGTTTTGGGCCTCCAGAAAGTCAAAAAACATGCAAAATTTGACTTTCCGCCACTTTTTTGAACTGTAGAAAGCTGTATTGGGAGAATTGATTTTTGATAGGGAAAATGAACTCCAAATTCAAAAATTCTAGTTGGGTTGGAAAGTAGACTCACAAACATTTCCAAAAAGCCCACTTTTTCTCAATTTGGCCACCTGCAAGTGCCCCAAACATGGCTCCAAAGGGGCACGACCCGTCAGGCAAGGGGGCGCGACCCGTCAGGCAAAATTGTCCAGAAATGCACTGTACAGCCCAAAAAACGCAGATTTGACTCAGTTTGACTTTTTGAGGTGAATGATGATTCTCTTTGATGTAATTGTGGTAGTTTTTAGACACTTTTACCCTTATGTAACTCTTCTAGAAGATTCATTCATGAAAAGGGTAAAAATTAAATGAATGAATTGGTTTCCAAGTTTATAGAGGCAAGTTGTTTTGACTGCCTAGTTTGTAGTGCTTAGTTTAGAAGTGGTTGAAAAAACTCCTAGGATAGTGAGCTCGACCCATGGGGGCAGGGAAATAGGTTAGATGATCTATATTATGTACTTTCTTGCTCATTTTCATGGTTGGACTCTTGAGGGAGAAGCTATCATTGTATTATTTCACTGTATCTTTGCAATTTTTGGCTAAGGAAGACCATGGTTTTGCAGTCCTTTTTGGGATTCTTGTGGTTACATGTATTGATGGTGTGTTTCTCTATGTACCTGTAAGTGTGTTATGTGAATCATTTCCTTTCTTTTCCTTCCGCACATTAAGAAAACGAAGTGTTAAAGTAAGAATTCATGACTGTCATGCTTTGCTTTTAAGTTTGTTTAATTTCAATGTTTTCTACTGTTTAAGGAGAATTCAAAGTTATTGTTTGCTCTCCTTAACTCCTCACCTGTCATTCCTAATCATCCACCTCAATCAAAGGCATCAATACTGTCTCCTACCTCGCCCCAAAGAACCCCCTGCAGAAACTGTGTCCAATCCCCGCACCCAAAATTTCCATCCCCTCAATTTGCCACCAAAAACCCTAAAAACCCCAAATCAACCCTTTTGATCAGTTTACTAGCCTAAAATTAGTGTTACCCTATTGGTCATCTCATCCATTGAATATTTTACCGAGATTGACCGGAGAGAGCCTTCTCCTGCCCCGTAGGGCTAGCTACGAGGCTAAATGGTTTGATGTTGCCTTGAGGTTTGCCTTTTTCAGCCTGAGGTGAATTTTCAAGTGTTAACAGCGACATAGGCCAATAAAGAAATGATTTATTTGCAAAGGTTTATGGATGAATTGGCAAGAAGCAGGAGATGGGAAGGTTATATAGTGACAACAAGAGTGCCATTTATCTTGAAAATAACTAAACATTTCATTCCAGTAC
Source organism: Pinus taeda (assembly GCA_000404065.3). Lineage (NCBI taxonomy): Eukaryota > Viridiplantae > Streptophyta > Pinopsida > Pinales > Pinaceae > Pinus > Pinus taeda. The sequence continues at coordinate 11,960 of APFE031521793.1, read as the reverse complement.
TAAAAATATACAACTCATGTACCATTTCATACAGTTAGTGTTGGAAGATGGACAATTAAAGCTAGAAAAGATACACACTAGACAAAATCTTGCAGATATGTTAACTAAAGTTGTAACCATAGATAGATTGAGATTATTCTTAGTTTCATTGGTCTTAAAGTATGATGATGAATATGAGAAACAACCAGGTCCAAAGTGGAAGCATTGTTCAGCAAGTGAAGCAACGATGGAGTTGTTATAAGAAGTATCCATGTGGGTTATTGATGGGTGTGGAGCCCTGTTATCTTCTTGATTTAGAGGTCTTTGTTTTAGCTGAATGTATAACCTAGGAATATTATACACATATCCACGTGGTGGGGGGGGGGGGGGGGAGGGGAGGGACTTCCCCCTCCCTCCGTGGGGTTCCTTGCCAAAATATTGTAATTTCATAGTCAATCTGGGCCATTCATTAAGCGAATGATTTGATAGTATGAGTTATGTTAATTTAGGGGTTTTCCCCTAGAAGGCAACCCTTGGTTTATATGAGGGAATTGTATTACAATTATGTATTATTATTCTGAGCGAGAAAGAAAGAGGGAACTATGTGAGAGCAAAGGGGAATTTACAACAGATATGTTGTAGGCTATATCTCTTCATTTTAATGGATAATATAAAAGGAAGTATTGGTTATTTCTCCATGAACATAGCCCAAATTGGGTGAACCAAGCATATCTATGTCTGTCTTATTTTATGTGCCTTTTGTGTTTGTGTTTCCACAATATTTTATGTGTTCTATTGCTCTGTAATATATAATTTTCTAACATATAGGAGGAAATCCTACTAATGTTTCATGAATTAGCTTGTACAAGGTTGTTGGATAGTCTTAGGAGGCTCTTGGGTGCAACCCATTTACATGTCTTGTGCATTTCTGGATGTTTTATGTGATTTGAATGTTATTGTTCCTTGAATCTATATTTCTTAAGTTGTGAAATTGGTCAAGTATTGTATTCAAAATGTTTTAAGGCAATAATTGGATGTATGTATGATATTTTTTATTGGATGAACTAAGTGGGTTAAACATGGAAAGGCATCTAAATTCTTCTAGTATAAGTGATATAACCCTTAGTTGAAGAAGGATAATCTAATTAATCTCAATACCACCCATTTAATAACCTATCTTGTTATTCAAATATGATAACATATACCTAGCAATTCAACCACTTGTATTCCAACCATGTTACATTTGTGGATGACAACTTTTTGGAATAAGAATAATTGCAACGCACATAAATTGTGTTAAAGGTAGAGAAAGAAACACCATAATAATAAAATAAATTAAGAAACATTTTTATGACTAAATAAAAACTAGAAAGATTCAAGTGCATGAATACCTGAATGAATTCCTCTTGGTTTCAAGGATAATTTATTGGAGTAGTCTATTCTTGGAGCACACATTCCTCGATTTGACGAAGTAGCAACAAAGTCAAAATTAAATTTGTTGTTATTCTGTTCGAATGAGGGAGGTTTGATCCAAGACTATCCAAATCCTAAATTATTCTCTACTGAACAAGTTCAACCATGTGAAGGTTGAAGGTCTTGTGCCCCCTTGTTAGAAAATTATATATTACAGAGCAATGGAACACATAAAATATTGCAGAAATATAAACACAGAAAACACATAAAAAAAGAGAGACACAGATATACATGGTTCACCCAATTTGGGCTATGTCCACAAAGAAAACAACCAGTCCTTCCTTTTATATTATCCAACAAACTAAAGAGATACAACCTACAACAGATCCCCTGTATTTCCCTCTTTGCTCTCACACAATCTCCTCTCTCTTTCTAACTCAAAATACATGTCTACATAGACGCAATACAATTCCCTCATATATAGTGAGGGGTTTCCTTCTAGGGAAAAAACCCTAAATTAAACATAACTTCTACCTTCAGATCTTCGCCTAATGAACGACCCATATTGACTACGAAATTATAGCATATTTCAAGGAAATTTTACATCCATTTTTAGGTTCGAGGGCATTTCCCCCAATTCCTTGTCGGGGGGGGGGACTCCTAAAGATAACTGCCCCCCCCGGACCCCCCTTGCAGCACAAATATTACGGGCAACGTTGCCACCACATTACGAACTAGGGTCCAATGCAGTGATACCTCTGAATAAAGAAGATAATCAGGCTCCACACCCAACACCCCTCCTCCCCTACATCACTCTCAATTTCCCATTACCCAATCTATCTACTAGAAAATAGTTGAAATCAACACATTAAATTAAACAACCCTAATTTTTTTTATATAAAACCCTATTATTTATTCCCCTCAACCCCGTGCCTTCAAAATGGCAGAACATGCATAGGGAATCTCAATATTTCCTTTTCTGTCCTCTTCCTGACAAAAACAACATTTAGCCATTGTAGCATCTCCATAATGCATTAGTGATTCTTGTTTAAAAACAAAATTACAGATGTTAATAAAACCTAGAACTAATCTTCAAAAATTAAAAAAGGAAACAATTACTAAATATCAAAACATAAAAGTGAAATTCCGCAAATACTTCTCAAACAAAGCGTCAATATTGGTCAAGACAACCAACATTGCTTCCTGTCTTGACCGATAACATTTGGGAATCTATGATGGATGAATGTCGTATTTGTCAAGAAGAGGAAAATAGATAAATTGAGAATAAAAGTACCTGCAATTCACATAAATTGAATTAAAAGTAGACACTATTTTTTGATCAAAATAAGTTTCTCAGAGGACGGTAAACTAATTCTTAGAGTACCCCAATTGTGGCAACAACTATAAAATTATATTTTTAATCACATATCTACCATTTAATCTCAATACCACCTATTTAATCACATATCTTGTTATTCAAAGATGATAAAAAAATACCTAGTAATTCATCCACTTTCTTTCCATACATGTCACATTTGTAGACGACAACTTTCTAGAATAAGAATACTTGCAATGCACATAAATTGTGTTAAAGGTAGATAAAAAATCAACAAAATAATAAAATAAATTAAGAAAATTTTATGACTAAATAAAAATTAGAAAGACTCAAGTGTATGAATACATGAATGAGCTCCTCTTAGTTTCAAGAATAATTTATTGGAGTGTTCTAATCTTGGAGTAAACGTTCCTCGATTTGATGGAATAACAGCAAAGTGAACAATGACTTTGTTGTTCATCCGTTGGAACGAGGGAGGTTTTCTCCAAGTATATCCAAATCCTAAATTATTCTCTACTGAATAGGGTCAACCACGTGAAGGTGGAAGCCCTTATATCCCCTCCCCCCTCCCCCCCCATTTACATGTGTTATGCATTTTTGGACGTTTTATGTGTTTTGAATGTTACTATTCCTTGAATCTATATTTCTTAAGTTGTGAAATTAGTCAAGTCTTGTATTAAAAAATGTTTTGTTGAAACAATTGGATGTATGTATGATATTTTTTATTGGATGAACTAAGTGGGTTAAACATGGCAAGGCATCTAACTTCTTCTAGTCTAAGTGATATAACCTTTAGTTGAAGAAGGATAGTCTACTTAATCTCAATACCATCCATTTAATAACCTATATTTTTATTCAAAGATGATAACACATACCTAGAAATTCATCGACTTGCATTCTATCCATGTTACATTTGTGAATGGAAACTTTCTGGAATAAGAATACCTACAATGAACATAAATTGTGTTAAAGGTAGATAAAAAATTAACAGAATAATAAAATAAGTTAAGAAACATTTTTATGATTAAATGAAAATTACAAAGATTCAAGCACATGAATACCTGAACGAGTCCCCCTTGGTTTCAAGAATAATTTATTGGATTAGTCTACTCTTGGATCAAACATTCCTTGATTTGACAGAGTAGCAACAAAGTCAAAATTAACTTTGTTGTTCTTCTGTTGGAACGAGGGATATTTGCTCCAATAATATCCAAATCCTAAATTATTCTCTACTGAACAGGGCCACCCCATGAAGGTGGAAGTTCTTATGGCCCCTCCCCCCCACATCACTCTCAATTTCCTAATACCTAATCTATCTACTAGAAAATAGTTGAAATCAACACATTAAATTAAAAAAGCCTAAATATTTTATACAAACCCCTCTTATCTATTGATCTCGTCAACCCCGTGCCTTGAAAATGAAAAATGTGCATAGGGAATCTCCATATTTCCTTTTTTGTCCTCTTCATGACAAAGACAACAATTAGCTATTGTAGCATCTCCATAATGAATTAGTGGTTCCCGTTTTGAAAACAAAATTATAGACATTAATAAAACCTAGAAATGATCTTCAAAACATAAAAAAGGAAACAATTACCATAATATCAAAACATAAAAGTGTAATTCTGCGAATATTTCTCAAGAAGAGTGTTGATATTGGTCAAGACAACTAATTTTCCTCATGCATTCACTAGTAGCATATGGGCATATACAATGGATGAATGTCGGATTTGTCAAGAACATGACAATAAATAAATTGAGAATAAAAGTACCCGCAATTAACATAAATTGAATTAAAGACAAACACTATTTTTAGATCAAAACAATTTCTTAGAGGATGGTAAACTAAATCTCAGAGTACCCGAATTGCGTCGACAACTCTAAAACTATATTTTTAATCACATATATACAATTTAATCTCAATACCACCCATTTAATCACATATATTGTTTTTCAAATATGATAACAAATACCTAACAATTCATTCACTTGTTTCCAACCATGTTATATTTGTAGACAACAACTTTCTAGAATAAGAATAACTGCAATGCACATAAATTGTGTTAAAGGTAGATAAATAATAAAAAAAATAATAAAATAAATTATGAAACATTTTTATGACTAAATAAAAATTAGAAAGACTCAAGTGTATGAATACTTGAATGAGCTCCTCTTAGTTTCAAGAATAATTTATTGGAGTAGTCTAATCTTGGAGTAACGTTGCTCAATTTGATGGAGAAACAAAAAATTCAACAATGACTTTGTTGTTCATTTGGTTGAACGAGTGAGGTTTTCTTCAATACTATCAGAATCCTAAATTATTCTCTACTGAATAGGGCCAACTAGGTGAAGGTGGAAGCTCTTATGGCCCCCCCCCTCTCACATCACTCTCAATTCCCCAGTACCAAATCTATCTGCTAGAAAATATTTGAAATAACAACCCTAAATATTTTAAACAAACCCCTCTTATCTATTCCCCTAAACCTCCATATTCCCTTTGTTTTCCTCTTCGTGACAAATACAACTTTTAGCCATTATAACATATCCACAACGCCTTAATGATTTCTGTTTAAAAACAAAATGTCAGACATTAATGAAATGTGGAACTGATCTTCAAGACTTTAAAAAAGGAAACAATTACCACTATATCAAAACAAAAAAGAGTAATTAGTAAATACTTCTGAAACAAAGCATCGATATTGGTCAAGACAACCAATATTACCTCCTATCTTCACCAGTAGCATTTGGGACATCTACGATGGTTGAATTTCATATTTGTCAAGAAGAGGAAAATAAATAAATTGAGAATAAAAAGTACCTACAATTCACGTAAATTGAATTAAAGGTAGACATTATTTTTGGATTATTGAAACAAGTTCTGAGAGGACAATAAACTAGTTCTTAGAGTACCCCAATTGCATTGAAAACTCTCAAATTAGATTTTTAATCACATATCTACCATTTAATATCAATACCACCCATTTAATCACATATCTTGTTATTCTAAGATGATAACAAATAACTATCGTTTTGTTCACTTACTTTCCATCCATGTTACATTTGTGGACGATAACTTTTTGGAATAAGAATATGTGTAATACACATAAATCATGTTAAAGGTAGATAGAGAATCAACCAAATAATAAAATAAATTAAGAAACATATTTATGACTAAATAAAACTTTGAAAGAATCAAGCGCATGAATACTCGAATCAACTCCTCTTCATTTCAAGGATAATTTATTGGAGTAATCTAATCTTGGAGCAAACGTTCCTCAATTTGAGGAAGCAGTAGCGAAGTCAACATTGAATTTATTGTTCCTATTGGAATGAGGGAGGTTTTCTCCAAAACTATCCAGATCCTAAATTATTCTCTACTGAATAGGGAAAACCATGTGAATTTGGAAGCTCTTATGACCCCTCCCACCCCACCCCCCTCACATCATTCTCCATTCCCTAGTACCCAATCTATCTACTATAAAAAGTTTATAGCATGACATTAAAATTCATGCATACATAGTAGCAAAACAAAAAATTGATAAAGAAACATATTTGTTCACATTCATCCTCTAGAAACTTCCAAGCAAGTATATTTCATATTTTTCTACCATAAGTATAAAAAAGTATGCAATATCTCATTCAAAGTCATATGTCCAAAAAAAAGGTATGAAAGGACTCATTCAAGTATTATATTAATACATCAATATGTCTTTTTATACATCAAAAATCTTATACAACGATATGTCTTATATAATACATTATAACGCAACACATTATCAAATTTTTTTTGTCTCTTCTTATTATGACCTAAAAAATTCTTAAGTTTTTCATCCATTTTTTCATTTTCATATTTTGGCTGGGGCTATTCTGATAATGATTCTAATTGGATCGTTTGAAGCATTGCACCCTTCGTTGTTATGTTATCACGAAGTCAAGGATCTTGTGGGGAAGCATCACCTACAAAAAATATTAAATTTATATGGCTAGTTTTTGAATATCATTAAAGTTATTTTTTAATAATAAAAAATACCTTTGCATTGTAATTATTTACTTGGTGCACTAATTGAAAATGTTGTGTTGACTACGTCATGCTCCTCTTTTGGTTAAGGATCTTCCTGTACGGAAAGCTCTACCATTAAAACCACAAAATTTGTAAGTATACAATCGTAAATGAATAAGTAAAAATAATTAGAGGAACATACTTTAGAGTACAAAATTATTAAGTATGTGATTAATATACAACCCTATTACTGTCGTGGGCCTCATCTTTCAATGCAATATCTTGGGGTTTCTCTCCATTGTCATGGGGTTCCTCGGGAGCACCAAAATGTTATGGATAATGCACACTATGAAAGGATTGTTGCTCAATATTCATGGGATAGTTTCTATTTGTATGACTCACCTGCTAATTACAACAAAGAAACACATTAGATTTATGGACAATATCAAACATGAATGTATTTTATAAGTAATGAAAGGTTAATGTGGATTGATTTTTATTTATCCTGTCCTTCAAATTGGATCTTGGGGTTATCCCCATGTTTTTTTGGCGATTGATTACAGCTTGAAATTTGAACTTGAAACCAATTCATAGGTCTTCCTCCATGGCTTTAATTCCAAATTAGTCACCCTTCATTGTATTAGAGTATTGAGTTTTGTTATTGGCTAGTGCAATTACTAGACAATTGGAAGGCAATATAAAATATGATACTGTTAAGATGTTTGGGTAATTATAATTTTTGCCTGTAGCTTCAAATAGTTGTTGTGGTCTAGTTTGTGCTGTCCATGCTTTTGAAGCCTTGCCTTTGTTTCCTTTGAAGTGTTAGGGAGCCTATGAAATTTTCAAGTATGTTATATACCACAATTTTATTCAAAATTAAAGAAAATTAAAAGTATTGAATTCAAGATATAATTTATAACTTGCTTCACTAGGTGGTATTTTCCCTTTTTCTCTCACTTGCTTCCACTTTGTTTCCTTGATGAGGTCCTCCCATTCCATCTTAGGAATCATGGGAGGGCGCTCATACCTAGGATTATCTCGCAAGTGAACCCTATACTAGTCTCGTACGCATTTTAAATGTTTTCCAAATTTGGCGATGACCTTGGTTTTATTGAAGGTATTTACCTAAATAGATCTCCAAGGTAGTCTATAAGTTGATTTTTAAGGTTGGAATTTTGGCAATTCCACCTTTCGCGTATTGTGGGCCCAAAAATATTTAATGTTTTGCTATCCATTTTTTAATAAAACAAGTTGTTACCTACATGCAAAACGATACAACCATTAGTTGAAAATAATAATATAGATGACTTATGTTTGAGATAAACAACATGAAACAATTAAAACATTAAAAAATAACTGGAGTTTTTGGTGTTTTTTTTGGAAGTCCTTTGTCATTCACCAAATATGTGCTTTAAATTTTCCCTGTGCTCTGAACATGTGATGATACAGGAAATGAACCCATAGTGTCATCAATACCAAGGTCACCTCTGTCACTATTTGATCTAGATCTTGACTGCGTGTTTGGCTCAGGGGGCATGTGCTCATGGGTCACAACCATTGTTGAAAACTCAATATCACTACTAGGAATATGACCACTCGAAAGGTGGAGAAGCGAATAACTTCCCCGTGGATATATGCAAGGTGTCCATGATGGTTGGACGCTCTTGTCATGTCTCAACAATTCCACTAGTACCAACATCAAGCTGAGGATCGACTGACTTATGTGGGCAACAAAGTGTCTACAAATAAACCTACATAAGAAAGAACATGCTTTTTCAATTAGATAATATAAAAGCTAAAAAAAAAGTTTCATAATTGAACTTATGACATAAAAAAATCACTTTAAAATATGGTTATTACCTTGTACGTCTTAAGATCTTGTCTCAATTCCATGATCCTAGCCTTAGTCGTAGGATTTTGATCCTTACTGTGAATCAACTCCATAATTTGTTTGTTTTTCTTTCTTCACATGCTTTGATATTGTGACCTCAAGGTTGGGGGATGACCACAAGTATTCCTCATCAAGAACATCATCATCATGATAGGGCTCATACTACATATTTCAACAAAAGAAAAATTACTATTTCAATTATATAAACAAATTATCAAAATTTCACACTAAATGTAAATCAAAACTGTTAATCGTTTAATTCTGACTATGCAGGTGCTTTTCAATCGGGTAATATTTCCACATAATAATATAATTAGTTGTGAAATATTTTAAAAAATTGTTAAAGAATAGGTATCAACATAACCATTTAATTGATGAACATATAAACACATACAAAAACTAGGAATAAAGGACTAGTCCTATAACATGCACGTGAGTAATTATGGCATTTTCAAACCCATGTTATTATTGCAATTGACCTACATAAATGGGACTATGAGACAAGAAAAATTATCACAAATTTGAGTCAACCTTTGGGAGATGGAACTAAATAGATGTAAAACAATAAATTTATGGGCCTTTCGTTTCGATAACTCAAATAAGAACAACCACAAAGTAGACTATTAAGACTCTCAATAACAGTCATAGATCAATTATTAAGGTTATATTGTGCACCCACATTATTTTTTTAAAGATTATGTTAGGGAAGAAAAAATTTGGAACATTAGCATGGTTTGATCCTAAGTAACTACATTGAAGAACATCTAGCCATTTTGAATGGCGGTTTATTTTAGACCATTATGAGGAACAACTCTTGGACACAATTAAACATACTTGAGTGAAAATGGAAAAAATGAAGAAAGCATTTTCGCAATTAATTTCCTAGCTTACCATGCTACTTCTTCTTATTGATGGGATATTTTATTCATCACGATAATTGGAGTACTAATTAACTCATGTACCTTTTTGGTTAAGGCGTAACAAGTGATAAATAGGTATTTTTCTTGGTTTTTATGGCATTTTAGAGGATGAATTATTAAGGTAAATTGAATAATCCCGCACCTCTATTAATTTCCTAGGGGTGATGATCACTTCAACCTTTCTCACCTTGATTTGTAAAAATAATTATGTTGAATCCTTTTGTAGAAATTTCATGAATAATATGACACTTATTCAACCGAGATTATCCTAATTATACACTATTGTAGAATGCATGCATTCCGCAATAGTGTATAATCAGGATAATCTCGGTTGAATAAGTGTCATATTATTCATGAAATTTCTATATGGTATCAGAGGAGAGTTGATCATCGGATCTATTATTCAAGAAGTGACTACGATTTATTTCTTCAGGCAGAGTCTGTAATCGGGCCAGGTAGCCTCTGGATTCATCCTTCTCTTGGAAGGTGAGATATCTGGTGAATGCCCATACAGTCGGTCTCTGTACAAGAAATACTTCGTTCTCAAGAATTTTAGATCGGAAGCGGTTGAGTTTTGAGCTGGTGGAATTCGAATTTGCAGCAGTGTTTTCTTGGTGTCAAAGTTGAAATGTCTTTCAACGGATTGCGATTGGAGTATGCCCTTGAGGGTAGATCGAACTATATTGCATGGAAGGACAGGATGGAGGCAATGTTAGATGATAATGGGTTGAAGGAGTTCATAGATGTGGATGTCCCAAAACCTACTGATGCTGCTCAAGTCAGGGATTGGCAAAAGAAGACAACAAAGTGTCGAAGGATTCCGTTGGAGGGCATGAGGGATCACATTGTGTCCCGCCTCCATGGAAAGGCTTCTCCATACTTGATGTGGAAAGTGTTCATAGATCTATCCCAAATCAAGAGCGACCAGAGGAAGTTGGTGCTCAAGGATACACTTAGAAACATAAAGTGCGAGAAAGGCGACAGTATGCCCAAGTATCTCACGAAGTTCACCCAATGTCGGGATGAGCTGGGAAGTGTGGGGGTGATTGTCAATGATGAGGACTTGGTGATATTGGCTCTACTTGGTCTTCTGAAGAGTTGGCATTCCTATCAGGACTCTGTCAATGGTCGGGAGAAATTTCTAGGATGGGAGAGACTTTGGTCGGATCTTGTGCAAGAGGAGATCAGGCGGAATACCAGGGACGGATCTTCATCAAAGGCACCTAATGAAGAAAATTGCACTTTGGATGCCAAAGCAAAGAAGGGGAAGAACAAGAAAGCTTCTCATTCTAGTGCGAAAGGTAAGAAGTAGGACATGTCCAAGGTGAAGTGCTTTCACTGTCACCAGCACGGATACTATGCCACAAATTGTCCGCAGAAGAAGAAAAATAAGCAAGTTGCTGGATCTGCAGCAGGAGAGGCCTTAGCCTCGCAGTTTGAGCTGGATTTTTCACTGATTGCATGCTTGGTATCAAGTGTGATGGGATCGGTATGGTTCTTGGACAGTGGTGCATCTTTTTACATGACATGAGATTGAGATTTGTTTTTTGATCTAGATGAGAAAGATCTTGGAGTGCACATCGAGATGGGCGATGATGGTAGATACAGTGCGACTGATATCAGTACCATTTCCTTTGAGAGGGAGTATGATAAACCCTTCGTATTGAAGGAAGTGATGCATGTTCTAGGATTGAAGAAGAATCTTATCTTTGTGGCGATGTTAGAAGACAAGGGATATGATGTTGTTTCAGTGAGGGAAAGACTTTCCTGCGCAACAAGACAACTGGAGAAACCCGGAAGATAGGGGTTCGAGTCAAGAACCTTTATCAGTTGCATGTAGATGGCTGCTCAACAATGGCATGCAAGACAAAAGGAGTGGTGAGTCGGGATGATGGCGAGCTGTGACACCGGAGATTGGGCCACCTTCATCATGGAGCCTTGAAGATACTGCAACAGGTTTCTATTGGGCTTCCCAAAGGCACTCTTGCACAGTCAGATCAATGCAAGGGGTGTATTTTGGGAAAGTTTATGAAAGCCACCTTTCACGAGAAGGATAGTCACGCCATGACGATTCTTGAGAGAATTCACACAGACGTGTCTGGACCTTTCTTAGTAGCTTCGATAGCAAAGCACAAGTACTGCGTGATCTTTTGATGATTTCTCACGAAAGTGCTGGATCTTCTTCATGCAACAGAAGAGCGAGACATACTCAAAGTTCTGTGAGTTCAAAGCACTGGTCGAGAAGGAATCGGGGAAGAAGGTGAAGGCTCTTAGGAGCGACAATGGTGGTGAATTCATCTCTGGTGAGTTCTGTTAGAGTCGGTCTAGTAGCCCTCCATCAACGATCAAAGCTCTTTGCATTTGCATAAGTAGGTGTCTCATCAGTGTCATCTTATTGCATTCCATTAGGCATGCCATAAC